>CAOLHI010003476.1:0-176033 GCA_948474755.1 Ctenosaura bakeri | reverse complement strand
TGGTGCTTTTTTAAATATAATTTTTTAAAAGGCTATATTTTAATGTTTGTAGTTATCTTGTGCTCTTAATAGAAATGTCCATTGAATATTTTTTAAACTTTTATACCAAACAGGTTTTAACTAATGAAAGTCACTGTGTGTCCAGAACAGAATATACAGGACATTATAATATTCTAGCCTGTTGGTTATCATACCTTGGATAAGTAAACTAGGTTACAGATAGAAAGTTGAACTTCATTAACAATCAAAGGGGACTGTTAATAGTTTGGGGGTTTAGGCATCTATACTTATATATTATTGTAGGCTTTTTTGACTTTGAGGGGACTGGCTTTAAAAACTGACAGTGCTGTTTCCTAGAGCTGTAATTCTTTGGCATTCATCTCCTTTCCAGGATCTCTAGAAATTAAAATTTAGGTTAGGGCATGTGTCTTGCACTTGTATGTGTGGATGTAAAACTGTAAATGCATGTACGTGAAGCTTTATTTAATCAAACGGCATTGTGTGCCTTTCCTAGCAACTAACAAAACCAATATAAATATTAATATTTAAAAGAACCATTGTAAATATGGATAATTAAAAGAACCAATATAAATACTGGTATTTAAAGCCAGAGTGAAGCAGGTGTCTCTGGCAAGTGATTTTAATGGGCATCCTGTTAGTGATATACTCAGCCATACATTGCACTGCACAGTCAAACTAAATAATTGAAATAGGGGTGGGGAATCCTGCTGGTGGCATAAACAGAGTTGTGCAAGTGGGACCGTTGCATTTGCAATAGTGAATGTGCCTTGCCTCTATGCACTGCTTTTGTGCATGGAGCATTGCAATTGTGCAATCAGTTGTCAGCCATGCACATTAACCATTGATCCAAATGCGTTGCACTATATTGCTACTCAGTATAGGGATTGCATAATGTAATTCCACCAGTGGATAGTTATGCTATGCTGAAACAAACCATATAGGATCTTGGCAACTGAAAGATCACAAAATGTTAAGCAGTGTGAGTTGTCGTCGTCGTCTTCTTCTTCTTCTTCTTCTTCTTCTTCTTCTTCTTCTTCTTCTTCTTCTTCTTATTGTATGGAGAAGATCTTTTAGGTTTTTCTTTCTTAGAGTGTGAAAATAACTTGGTTTAGCTATGTGCCTTCACTGTGTGTGCGTATGTGATAATTGTAAAAACCCATGCGCTTCTCAGCCTCAGGTACATAATGACTTGGAAAGGCCTCACTGCTTGTGCCTGCCATTTCAGTACCAGATGAAGATTGGTTATTTATTTATTTATTTATTTATTTTCCCCAAGACTTTTCTTATCATATTTTAAAATCGGAGCTGCCTCTGTTCTTATTCTGAGTTTCTGTGTGTTTGAGGTTTTTTGTTTTTTTTTAAACACAAGCTTTCTGCTTTGAAGATTGTTTTTGTTGTTAGCTTCTCTGAAAATCTTCAGACTAATGGAGTGGGATATTAGTATTTGTAATAAATAAATACACCATCTGCACTAGAGTAAGTGGCCCTTAAGATGGGAATAGTAAGCACTAAAAGCAATAATTCACATTGATATAGTGCTTTGCATACTTTATCTCAACAGGTCTTACAGCAACCCTGTAAACTAGGTCTGTTTCCCTCACTACTGCTCCTGCTGCTGTTACCACCATTTTGGAGATAGAGGCCTGAGAAGGAGAGAGAGTGGCCAGCCTAACGTTTTCACATTAAATAGCTACATATACATTTTAGTCATATCACACCACTGTGTGATTTCATGATCTGTGTGGGCTTAAGACTGGGATTCCATAGCTCACATTTCCATAGTCCTATGCATACCTACTCAGAAGTAAGTATCATTGAGTTCAATTAATCTAATTCCTTAGTGTGTAAGATGGCCACTTGGTCAAAGAGAAACCACGGCACCAAAGGAAGAACATAAGAAGACAAAGATCTTCATAAAACTTGCACATGATAATTTATATTTGTCAGTGCTAGTTTAGAAAGAATTTGTATAATTTAAACAGAAACACAATGTATCTCATACTGGGGCATACTGTGATCTGTGTGTCCTCAGTCTGCTGCCCCAGGGTGAGGAAGCTCCAGTGGTCCTGAGGGCCAATCTTGTGCCCCTGGGAATTGCTGTATGCCTCACCAGCCCCATAAAATCAACATTAAAAACCTCAAGCCTGTAGGTTACTTTAAGTCCATTTCTAGTTTTGGGTTTCTTTGAGGGGAGTGGGCAAACCAAGATGCAGAGTGAGAATGCACCTTGCTTTGAGGCAAAATCACAACTGCTGGAGGCTTCCAGGATCAGAAATCTACTGCTTTTAACATTTTTTGCAGCGAGGAGGAAGAGGCTCAGGAACTGCAAAAAAAAAAAAAAAATGCCCCATGGGGCTGCATGTGGGACAATTTGCTCCAGGATTGCAACTCTTTGGAATGATCTTATCCACAGAAGAAATGTGCATAAATATGACTGCATTGCTGTTTTGTGAAAGTCCTTGGGAGTAAAGTATCCAGTTGAGCTATCATTCTCTCCTCCCCAAAACAAAATGGTTGTCTTCAGCACTCATATGCTTCTGTGATAAACTTCTGTGATTTTTAAAAATGTGGCAGATATAAAGATCTGCCCTTTAAGGATGTCCCCCCAGTTGTAAGTGGACCAGAAAATATCTTGTTGCCTTCGAATCAGAGTATTTGTCCTGCAAAGGGATCTAATCTGTCAACAGTCGGAATATACTTTGCGTACGTTTGACTAACCATCACAATATACTGATCTCTCACTAGGATGCTTTTATCATTTAAACTCTATGGTTTTTATTTTAAATTGCCACATGTATAGAATGGAAGGAATGTAAAAATTAGTAGGATGTATCTGGCAACAACAACAACAGCAACAACAATGCTTTTTGGGCCACAAAAATAAACATTGCATAGAACCAGTCAGTGCTGTTGAACAGGGAAGAAAAAACTTAAAGGGACGTGGCTGCTTCCATCTTACGGCACAGTGCTGATATAAACCAACATGCTGAAGTAAGATTATGATCCTCACATTGGTTTAGCTTAAAGACTTTGAACAGATATGAATCATACAATAGTTTAATGAAGACACTGGTATATTTGGTACCGATAGTTACATGTATAGCAGAACTCATTTCGCTGCCAGAAATGAGTTCCATAACTGGACAAATTAAATTAAAATTGACAAATTTGATTATGAACTGGATAAAAACTGCCTAGTTTAGGACACTTTTACTTAAGCTCCTGGAGTTGATGGGACATTTGGTAAGTCAATGATAAGTTGTTGTGAGTATAAAGGTATAAGAAAATACGCATTTTAGATTTACTTGGATTTTCATCCTTGTTGACACGAAGGATTAACTAGCTGACCATTTTGCTAATAGAAATTCCACCAAAAATACTTGCTCACATCACTTAAGATTGAAACATTTATTTAACTTTATTATGAGAAACAGTAAATGTTTCTAGCCTCCTTTTGAAAAGGAGAGAAGAATTATTTTTATAACTATACACATTTTAAATGCGAAGAAGGTAATTTTTTTCTCAAAGTCCACCATTCATGAAAAATGGCTAATTATCTATATTTTTATCACAGCCACACAATAAAAAAATGTTGAAGGCCAATGTTAAGTTTTGTTTGGTTTTTAAAATCCTGATTAATTTTGCACTTAATAAGCATTCAACAATTCAGTCTTAAATAAAAATAATTTTATTTTTAAATAAAACAAAAAATTTGGTACATACCTTCACAGTAGTGCTGAAAACCCTCTTCTGTTAAAGCTCTCTCATTGTCCCTCTTTGAGGCATACCAAATGCTTTAGTAATTTGTGGTGACCAAGTCCATAAAGAGATCTTAAGTGGGAAAACTATTTGCATATCTTAGAATCCAAAGAGTAGTGAGATACTACCTTCCTCCTTTGCTAGAAAGAACAAATGATGTGTTTTAATTAGGATAAAGATTCCAAGAGGTTTGCAACTCTTACAATTTCCCCCCCAAATCATCCCACAAAATGTAAGACTTAGATGCAGGAGTACTCTCTCCCCTCTAATCTGGTTTTGAAAAGACAGACTTAATTGAAAAGCAAGTCACTTACTTTATATAGCATGTATTTCCTCAAAGCACACTATAAACTATAACAAGGTTTGAGGGGATGAGGGAATATATATATTTTAAAAATTGTCCACAAAAAGACCTTTATATTAGAAGGATCATAGGAAATTGTCCCTTAATGAAAAGATTGTACAACTTTTTGGAAAGTAGGGGAACCAAAGTGATTTTATTCTGAAATTTATCCAAATCTGAATGGAAGCAGTATATATACCAGTGTAAGTTATCAGTTGGCCACGGAATTAAATCTCAAGGTTTAGTCAGTGATCTTTCTTTCTTCCTCCTCATAATGTGCCCTACACTTACTTTTGGAGAAGTGAAAAAGCTAATTCCTCAGCACTTTAATATGAGGGCAGCTGGGAAAGACAGGATCCCCAGTGAAGTATTCAAAATAAGTTGACTGGTGAGTACATGTAATAGCAAAATTGGCTGGCTGAATTAACTCCTCAGGACATATATCATGCATCTGGAACATGAAAAGCTGTATTCCTTATAGGCCAGGAAAAAAAGGGGAACAGAAACTCACTTTCAAATACGGGTAAAAAAAATTCAAATATATTCAGGAAAAAAAAAGAACAAAAACAAACAAAAACAACAACTCTTCCTTGAGTATCAGAAAATCCCTGAAAAAAGAGAATCCTGGACTTACCAGAATCTTTGCAGTTTAGGACTTCTTCTGTAAAATTTTTCTTCTGCATTAAGCAGCATTTTCTACACATAACAATGATGTTTTCGGTTGCAGCAAGTGCTGTTTTGATGTGCAAAAAAGTACAAATTTTGTGTAGAATAAGTCTACAACTACAGCATTTTCTATATAAAAATATGATAATTCTGTGCAGAAAATTATTTCTCTGTACAAATGCTGTTTCCGGCACAGAAAATGCTATTTTGAAAAGCTACCATGTGCAAATTTTGCACAGAATAAATTCTGAATGGCAAACAGTAATAGAAAATTGAAGTTTTTGATGAATTTCTTGCAGCAGAGAAAAAATTGCTAAAAAAAAAAACCTCACTGCATCCCTTGTGGATGAAATTAGTGAAGAACTACACTCCTACTTCCAGATTATAGACGAAGCATCATACTTGGTAGCTTAATAATCATTAGATGAAGTGAACATGGTATTTCTGTTCTCAGGATGCATGTTGCAGTTTAGGCTGTGGCAGTTTTTTTTTCATTTCAATAAATAAACATGGTCACAGAGCACAGCGTGTTGTTCATACTGGTGTTAACTTTGCTAGAAAAATAGTGTAACTCTCTTCACTCTTCATATCTTTGCCTTTTCCTTTCTTGTTAATTTTCTTCCTTTCTTTTAACTGTAATGTCTTAAGACTGGCCTGGAAAAATGAACAATCCAGAAATGTGTTGTGAATCTTGTTTTGTTTGTTTTTATGACATTGGAAAAGATTTGGGGTGATATCATAGTCATGTTTAAATCCCAGAAGAAACAGTATAAAGACTGTGGTATGAGCTTATTTCTGCTACACCAGAAACTAGAACATGAATCAATGGATTCAAATTACAAGAAAGGGTATTCCATCTAAACATTTGGCAGAACTTCTTGACTATAAGAGTTTTTTTACAGTGAAATAGACTACCTCAGAGAGTGATGCACCCTGCTTCTTTGAACAGAGGTTGGATAGACATTTTTCAGGAGTGCTTTAGCTATACATTCCTACATGGTAGAGGGTTGGAGCAGATACCCCTTGTAGTCACTTCCAGCTCTATGCTTCTATGTATTTTCCTAGTCCTCTGTGAGCAAAAGAGGTATTTTTATTTCAGAAAGATTTTGACTCAAACCTTAGACAGAATTAATATCCACCATTTTTTTCAGTGGCTGCCTTGGTTTAAGGTACACTTTTGGGAAATAGTTGCCACAATAAATAGAACTATTCTTTGTGCTATCCTGAAGCAAGATCATTATATAAGACAGCAGTTGAATCATATACACATCTGGCATAGTTTGACACATACAAGACAGACTGTTAAGGCTGTATCTGATGATCTAGGCTGAATATGCGAAAGCTTGTTCTACAAATTTCTCTTGCTATCTTAGTCTCAAAACTGTTATCAGATCCCTTTTTATACTGATGCTGACTAACACAACTATGGCCCTTTCTGCAGCTTACCTTTTCTTGGCGGTGGGGTGCGGGGATCACGTGAGCAGCCTCCAGCGACAGGCTCTCGCATCCTCACTGCTTCAGCTCCGCATGAGCTGCCTGCTCCCGAGCAGGCAGCGCGAGAGCTCTGCCTCTTCCTTCTGCAGCACAGCCTGGGAGTTTCCCAGGCTGTGCTGGGGCAGGAAGCACGACCCCCATGGATCCGGAGGCTCTGCACGCATGGCAAGTGTGCACGGGGCCCTGGAGCAATGCACGATTACACACCATTTTCGGCTAAAAGCCGAAAATGAAAAGTGCGTTAAGTGGCACCTGCCCTACCCTGGAGCATCACGTGATGCTCCAGGCGCCCTTTCGCATGGCAAATGCCGTGCGAAAAGAGCCTCTGTCTTTGAACATAAATATGTACTTTAGCCCTGTTCTGGCTTTCTCTACTTAAGCAAGTGAGAGGGCTTGCAAGTGTGCAAGTGTACTTCAGCCCTGTTCTGGCTTTCTCTACTTAAGCAGGTGAGAGGGCTTGCAAGTGTGCAAGTGATATCTTCTCCACCACTACTTTCATTGCCTTCTACATCTGGAGGATCATGGTCTGAGAAGAGAACTTCCACAAATTACATAGAAATGCTTTGAGGACAGTGGAGGCTATCCTCTTGAGACCATTACCCTTTATGTGCAGAAGAAAGGGCAACAGAGGGGGTGTGGCTTCCTGGTTGACACATTTCCCCCATTGGGTGTTTATTGCTCTGAAAGAGAGAATGCCTACATAGCGCTTTTTTGTTGACATAGGTTGAGGATGAAATCCTATGCTTGTTTACCAGTAAATGGGCTAACTGAATTCTTCATTGACCATGCTTTCCAGGAATCCTAGGAACTGTAGTCCAAAAAGCAACATCTCCATGCTCTGAATGGGACTTATTTCAGATGTTGTACATTGAACTGAAGCCTCAAAAATAAATGTACAAATATAAGACTTTGCAGTATTTCTAGACCTGAGGGAAGCCTCTGATGCATTTCATAGAATGATCTGCTGGGAGAAGAATTCTAAAACTATCCTGCTGATACCAAAGTTCATACAAATGCATCTGTTTATTTATTAATGTGTTTTATATCCTTCCCTTCATTATGGGATCTCAGGGTGGCAAATGATATAAGCAAGTTGAAACACCTCCAGATTAAAACCATAGATAATTAAAACAGAATAAACATATATTAAAAGCTACAATAGTATAAAGCTATGCATCTGTAAATCAGTCCCCAAAGATTTCAATTAAAAATATATATATATATATATATTTGGTTTCACATAGGAAAGAAAACAACATTGGCCCAGTGAGACTTCCAAGAGGGTATTGTTAAGATTTTAATTTTTGTTGTTGTTTTGTTGTGTACTTTCATGTGTTTCTGACTTATGGCAATCCCAAGACTAACTTATCACTGGGGGTTCTTGCCAAGATTAGTTCAGAGTGGAGGTTGCCATTGCCTTCCTCTGAGGCTGAGGGTGCGACTTGCCCAGGTCAACAAATGAGTTTCCATGGCTGAGCAGGGACTCAAACCTTGGTCTCTAACATTTAAACCACTACACTATACTGGCTCTGTAAGATTTTAATTGGAAGACCCCAAATCTTCATTCAGTTTGTACAATGACTCTTCAACATTCATGAGGGTTCAGGGTGCAGTACCCTCGCAAAAGAGGAAAAAATGCAAATAACTTCCCCTTCCCACAATCCTCCTCCCATTTCCCTCCAGAGCTCCCCTCTCATTCCCTTGCCTCTGGCCCTGATGCTCCTGGGACAAGAAAAAAGACAAGGTAAAGAGCTTACCGGTACTTTCCCCTCATACAGAGAACAGCAGAGCACTGAGTCTAGCATTCTACCTACTTCTAGTTGCCATCTTGAGAAAGGAGATTCCTCCCAGAGGGAAGGGGTAAGCGCAAAGAGAGCACCTGACCAATCAGTGGCCATTCCACAGCAGAATATGCAGCTAGTGGCAGAGAGGACATGCCTACAGTGGAGATGGGGGGGGCTTTGCTCACCCAAAAAGGAAAAAAACATCCAGTTTAAACACAGGCCTCACAAGCCTGGGGTGAGGAATGCAAGGGAATGGGAGGGGGAGAAGGAGGGGAAGACAAGCATGTTCCTCATGAACAATCAAATTTGCAAAGGTTAGACCTGTGGAGGGAGGACTGTATTGTCATAAGCTGGGAAATGTTTAATGCTTAAGTTAACCATTAAGTTAAATTGTTAGTAAAAAATAACTTATCGTTATTAATTTTTATAGTAATCCTGGAAGATGGCATATATTATTGTGTTTGGCACTGTGGTTTACACTAGTGGCACAATTTGTTGTTTGCCTCTTTAAACTGCGCTCTCTTTTTAAAAAACTTTATTTAAGTCGCCTTCCCCAACCTGGCAGAGATGCCTTGGAAGTACAAATCTGATAAATCTTAGTTATTGGCTGAGGATGGTGGGACTCATATCTGAAAAAGCCAGGTCAGGGAAGGCTATCCTAATGCCCTAAAACATGGTGGCTGAGATCCTGCACTGGGAGATATAGCTACATCTTCCAATGCCGGTCCTCAAAACCTACCTTTTCAGCAGTGCTTCCCTGCTGCAATATGGCCATTTCTGTGTTCCTGCTCATACTTTTGCTCTCCAACAGAAATGACCATGTTGGAGATGGGACTGCATTGCTGAAAATACAAGTTTCAGAGGGACTTTTGGTAGTTTCATGTGCAATAACTGTAAATGTGAATTGTAATGTTGTAAGTCAGGCTGACATTGTAATTATTGAACCGGATGCCAGCTATATAATATAATATAATATAAATAATATGCTTGTTTTATTTTATCAATATCACCTCTTTTCCTCTTTCCTTTCTCACCTGCCTCATCTGGCAACATGCTATTTCTCAGCTACCATAATGATGGATTGTTTGTCTGGATCAGAAAAAGATTAATAAAGAATTAAGAGCTAAAGTCAATCACTAGTCACAAATAAAGTAGATCTGTTGAAACAACTGGGACTCAGGAAGTTATCGTTTATGAAACTTTTGTTGAGTCCACAGGTCCATTTAGTTGGGACTACCAACTAGATGTAGCTTGATGTTTTTATTCCAATCAGAGGGGCACTGATCCTGTGCAAAACAGAAATGTTCTCTCTGACTGGTTGAGTTCTCCTTGCAGAGTGGGGTTTTGTGGAGAGTTTTGGGTGCACATCTCCACAAGCAATGTGAAGTGGCAGTTGCCCAGATGAAGGATAGATTTATATGAATAAATTGTGTGAATGAACTGAACCAAGGCTGCTGAATACCATGCAGTGTGAAATTCTTCTTAAAAGAAAAATTTGTGGAGGCTATATGGAAACAAATCACCTTGAAAACTGGTTGAAGTAAGCTTTGTTAATAGTATAATAGCTTATCCTTTTATATCTGATGTCTGAATAGGTGATAAGGAGGCATTCAAAGCACAGAAAAAGAAAAGCAGGCCAGTATAACATTTTCACTATTTTTTTTAATGGGGAAATAATTAACACTTAATGATAATAATTAAATATGCATTTTTGTAGAAATTATTTTGAAATCTTCTTGGGAAAATGTTGCTTCAACAGCAATTACACTCCAATCCACATCAGACTAGCAATCCAACTTGACATTCAGAGGCTTTCTCGGGTGACTACAGAAGGCCTAGTAGTTTAACTTTTAATATTCTAAAGAAAATATTTAAACCCTCTAATAATTTATGTTCACCTTTTCTGCAACTTCCTACAAGAATAGTGGGAAATCTTCACCCTGTGTACTGTCTGCAGTCACCAGACCTCATTTTTGAAGTTCCTGAAAACTCACTACAGTTCTCAAAAGCACCAATCCTTTGCCAAAGCCCCAGAAATGTGTGTAAATGTGCAAAAAGTCCTGCCCAGCTTCCAAAACTGTGTCAGAACCCTCACTACCCTTTAATATGTCCATTTTTGTTCTGTTTCCCTCCCAAAATGCCAACAGGAAGTTAGACAAGAGTGAAGAATTGGTCCATGTCCATCCCTGCTCTATAATATTCTGTTTAAGTAGGAGTGACACAATGGAACACAAAATTATGGGAAGTTAAAATCTCAACTTCACCATGAGCATCTCAACCTACATCATGGTAAACCCATATGACAGAATAGTTGTTAGAATAAGAGTGGTTATGGGATGCAATATCTTCAGCTTCAGAGATAAATGGAATGAAATAAGTTAATATATATATATATTTGGAAAAAACATGACTGTCATAAAGAAACATAAAGAAAGAACTGTCATAAAGAAACATAAAGAAAGAAAGAAACAGCCTTTTAAGGTGTCTTACTCAAGCTGCAGTCCTATTCATGTTTACCTAGGAGTAAGTCTTGCTGAACTCATTGGAGCTTACTTCTCAGTCAATAGTTGTATAATGACATTGTTAATTTAACTGGAATATTGCTCTGTAATTGCAGACACTATTTCACACACAGATACACAAACACACACATTCCCCTCCCCCCCACACACGTATTTTTACAAAGATAGGTACCTATACACAGACTAAAACTATGATTTGCATAGTGCTTCAACCTCAACTGTTTCACCCTTCTCTGCTGCTCAGTCAAGTTTTACCAGGAATGTGCTGTATGCTGAGAGCTACAGAAAGTAGCCAGGCAGTCTCAATGTGAATACCAAAAGGATACTCAAGCTCTAATACCCTCGCACTTGTTATGGAGTACTTAGGGTAAAATATCCGCTAGCTTTAAAGCAGAGGAGAGGGTGTTGGGAGATCTAATAATTGCTATTGATAGAGAATTTCAGACACATTTGTTTGCTCCCACAATTCAGCCTCATCTTTTTTCTAAAAGTGCTTATGAATTTCTAAAAGTGCTTATGAAATTCTGAATTTTTGGTATCCTGTTCAGTCTACATAAAGGACAAGATTTCCAGCCTTTTAAAAGGGATACCTGGCAAACCCTATCCCTGAAGTAGTCAGACAGATACTACTAGTAACCTTATAAGCAATGCACAGAAGAAAGTCTTATTTGAATGTTGTTCTATAGCAGTGGTTCTCAACCTGGGGATCGGGACCCCTTTGGAGGTCGAACGACCATTTCACAGGGGTCACCGCTCCTCAATCCTGCCCCCCCTTTTAAAAGAAGGTGGCCTCACAGCCAATGGGAGCAGTGCTTCTGAGACCCCTGCGCTGGGAGGAGGGGAGAGGAGGCATGCTGGGCGTTTCCGCGTCTTTCCCTGCCTGGTGGAAAAGCACTGGAGGAGCCTGAGGTGGAGCCAGAGGTGCGGAGAGTGGGAGGAGAGAGCTGGAGCCTGAATGTTAAGGCAGAGGTGAGGACACCGGGAGGAGAGAGCTGGAGCCGGAGCATTAAGGCGGAGGTGAGGAGAGGAGACCCCGTGCTGGCGGGAGGGGAGAGAAGGAGTGCAGCCGGGCGCAGCCAAGCGCTGCTTGGATGCTCGCACCTGCACCACACACACACACACACGGAGGGCTTCCCCTTCAGTGTTCCCTTTCCCCTTCGTGCCGGCTCGCAGAGTCAGAGTTGCTTGCCGGGGCGAGTGAGCAGCTGGGCGCTGCTTGGACGCTTGTGCCCGCACCACACACACACACACACGCACACACACACACAGAGGGCTTCCCATTCAGGGTTTATGGCGCTGCAGTGGAATGTCTGGGAGGTAAGACCCCATCCCCTCACCCTCTTCGCCTCACGCTCATTCATGCCAGCAAAACAGAGTTGCTTGCCAAGGCGAGCGAGCAGCTGGGCTCCGCTTGCTTCCCAAAGTGGCGGGGCTGCAGCAACGGCGATTGCCCGGTTGCTCATTCATTCTGGGCACAACGCTTCGTGGGAGTTGTTGGTGTGGCTGTTGCCTCTGGTCCCGCAGGCAAAGGGGGAAACATTCCTGCGGCGGATCTGCCACCTGACGGGGGAGATCGGTCCCTCCGAGACCGAGAACTTGGCTGGGAAAGGAGCAGGGGGCATCAGCCAAGGGCTTCGGTTTGTGTAGCAAGAGCCCCTGAGGCTCCTTGGTTGGTTTTTTGTTTGGTTGTTTGTTTGTTTTTTGACCCGAAAGTGCTGCTCTGATCTGTCCTGTGGACTTTGGCCATTTCCACATTCCAGTGTTATAGTGCTATGATTCCACTTTCACCATCCTATGGAATCCTGGGGTTTGCAGTTCAAAGTGGAATAATCCTTTCCTCCCTGCACCTCGTGTAAAATGTGGGCTGTTTTGGTATTGCCTTTGGAAGTGACTGGCTTTTTGAACTGTGGAAACCCAACATTCAGAACTAGAACTACTGCCTTAATTCTGGCATTGATGGATGCTTTCTGTGCGTAAAAAAGGGGGGAGGGTTACCAGTTTTTAGGCATTAGACGTCTATCCAGAGCAGTGATTTAGGGCAGTGTTTCCAATCTATTTGATGTTGGAACTAACTAACTAACTAACTAACTAACTAACTAACTAGCTAATAAATAAATAATAACGAAAATCATTTTATGGTTGGGGGTCACCACAACATGAGGAACTGTATTAAGGGGTCGCGGCATTAGGAAGGTTGAGAACCACTGTTCTATAGCAATTGGCGTATGGCTACTGCCTTTGACCAGAACTCAGAAAAGTTATATTGTTGGACTATAACTTCCAGAATCCATCAGCCAGCTATGCCAGTTGTGGGATTATGTGAAAAAGACCGTGAATACTGGTCAAGTCAAAGCAAAACATTTCTACCAGGAAATTAAAATCAAGTTTCTAGCGGACAACTTTGTCCTATCTGCTGTGAAGTCACAGCAAAAGTTCTCTGAGTCTCTGTAACTGAAATATTACCTATTGAATCAAAATGTCAGATTCAGATGGAACACTGCAAATTGTGCTTTTGTAAAATTCTTTGTAGGATATGTATATTATATCTACTCTGAAATAAAGTCCATTGATTTCAATGCACTTTACTTCCAGGTAGGTGGCTACTGGATTGCATCTTTGGCCATTTCTGCACTAAACTGTTACAATCCTATTATTCCACTTTCAACCTCCTATGGAATCCTGGGATTTGCAGTTTAGGGAGGGGCATTTAGATTTCTCAGCCAGAGAGTTCTTTGGCCTCAGTAAATTACAAACCCTGGAATTCCACAGGATGTTCAAAGTGGAATAGTAGCACTATAACAGTGTAGTGCAGAAACAGACTTTATGTTCTTGATTCTTTTTTGTCTGTTTATTGATATAGAATCTTCTATCCTCTGGAAAAAAATATATCTGAAAGCTGGAATAGCAGCATCATTTTTGATTAATTAATTAAATTAATTGATTAATTAATTTTAAAAATCTTGCTTTTCTCCTAGCACAGGACTCATGGCTTGTTTACTCAAGTACCATTCTGTTGTTAACTTGTATCAATAAAGAACATTTTACCTGTAAAGGATACCCAGTTATTTAAAAAAAATAAATACATAAAAACATTTTATTAAATTTTTATCTTTTATGTTTTATAATTTTTTATATGTTTTATAATCCAGAAAGCTTTTTTAGAACGACTCTAAAATTTAGCTTATTGAAATGGCATCTATTCATGTCTAGGAAGTACAATTTATGCAAAAAGCTATTATGGATGCATTTCTCATTAATCCTATGCATCCTTTCTTCAGATTAAACCCCACTGAGATAAAGTGTAAATTATTTTAGAGTAAACTGGCACATTGTTCCACTGTACAAAAAGAAACTGTATAAACCAGAAACTCCAACACTGCTGAAAACTTTTAACTATAAAAAAAAAATCACTATATCCTTACATTGAAACCTTCCCGGCCATAGTATAATTAATTTATTGCTCCTCATTAAATGTCCTTAACATTATATGCTTCTCCACATATGAACTTTATTTTAGATTTCGTTTTTTTTAAATGTGTCCTTTCTTCCTTTTGATAGAGGCTTTATAATAAATGTGTCCAGCACAAAAATCGTTTATCTCTTAATTTTTCTTAACTTGCTCCTTCACTGTGGTGGAAAGTGAGAATGAATCCTCTCTCAGGTAGAGAGACAGATCTGAAAAACTCTGTAGGGGAGATTGAAATTTGAAATGAAAAAAAAAAAAAGAGTTAATTTCTGTCCAGTTGTCAGTTTTCTCTAGTGATATACTTTATGCTGATTGCTGGCAATGGGTGGAGGGAGAAAGGAGGGAATCTTCCTTTTTATGGAGGACTGGTATCTTTACCAATTGTCAACTTTCTCAAATGGATTTTAGTGTTGATAAGAAAAAGGATAATGATTTGCAATTGTTCATTGTGAATATATTAGGTTTACACAGACAAAACACGCGTGAAGTGCAATTACTGCTAGTGTTGCCATATTAGTATGAACGTTAATAGCATGTTTGTTTTTGAAATGGGTTATGCATTCTGATAAATGTCTGCTTTAATCTTGTCATCTGTGCATCACTTGTCTAAGTACTCTCATTTAAGATGCCATATCTCTTCTGGTAGCAATAAAGGGGTAAAGCAACATTAATATTAAATAATTAGAAAAACAAAAGGGGAATGATTAAACAGATTTACATAATTGAAATAACACTGAGTCGCAGTGGGAAATCGGGACAATGTTGTCTCCATTCAAAGTAATTCATAATTCAGATTTTTAATTATGGCATATTCATTCATTTAAAGATGATTCTGGATGAGAGGGCCACTAATGAAATACAATCATTAGCATCTAAACAAAGTAATTTAGAAAGTCTCCTTTAGGGGAAAAGACTTTCTAGAACATCATCAATCACACAAGATATGCAAAAACAAGCAATTAAGCCACACACAAGAACTACAACAACCTTATATATCAGCAATGTACACATGAAAACATAACTGATTACAATGACGAGACTAGGATAGGGTAGTTAATTTGTATTTTACATTGCAGTACATGGGAGATTGTACCAGCGAGGGACAGGCAAATCTTTTTCTCTGCCAAGTGGATTCCAGGCCATTGACACAGGCTTTTAAACAAAAGACTACAAATTTGACGAATTGTCCAGATCTCGACATCAAAATCCTAGCAGCGCAAGGAAGCTGATGTCACCACACATATGCCGCCACTCTGTTCCCCACTATCTCCCCCCACCTCCCAAATTTATAGTGTATTTGATTTGGCTAAACAGCAAATGTAGGATTAGCATGATATTTTATTGGAGAAGCAGGTGCTGCATTAGTTTCTCATTAGTTACTCAAATCCTGCTTTTGGCTCAGATTGACAAAGTCCTTCGAAATCTAAATGGGCACAGGGGCTCCTTCCAGATACACAATTGCAGTTCATTAAACATGCAGGCGCTGTAAATGGAGAGTATAATTCCACATGACTTTTAATGCCTGTGTACAGTGTCTTGTTAAATGGATACATAATAGGGCTGGGTGGGTGCTTTTTTTTTTTTTTTTTTGGGAACACCCTCCTCTTCTATGCTAAATTGTAATCTTGTTGAAAACCCACACCACTTTTGTTTGCAGATTTTTTTTAAAGGGGGGTGGGTGGGCTGGACTTTACAGGTCTGAGTGAGGGTAGCTTTTTGCTTGGCACCCCATGAGGCAGCCCTCGGAGCTGCCTTTGATAACTACCAGTCTCAGGAGCCAAAATATGTTCTATTGGGTACTTAAAGGACAAAAATACTGGTTAATTTTCAACAGTGCTCCTTCATTTGACTTTACAATTTACAGCAGTGAACATTAATGCGAGAATAGCTTGGTCGAGGAGGAATTTAAAATTAGAGCACCTCTTCTCATTAGCCCCAGCAGCCTGACCCAGGGTGAACTGAAAAGTAATTTGCCGCCGGATCCTCATTTTGCTGCTGTTATCACTCCTTGTAAATGAAGCGCGGCAATTTATTGTAGCACCTCGAGGAGTCAAGAACATAATGTGTAAAACACATACAAAAAATATATCTATCTATCTATCTTCCTTCACATTCATTAACACCCAGTGCATAGAGGCTGTTCACTTTCCCCTCTAATGAAGGAGGGGGGAAATCTTAAATCTAAAGCTTTCTGTTATGTGAAGAAGCCCTCTTCAGGCCATTAGATGCTGAGTTAGACTGAAGAAAGGTCATTGACAAGACAAAAAAAGATGGTGGGGGGGACACCAGAGAGAATGGCAATGTGGGCATGGGTGGGGGGAAGGAAAAATAGATAATAGAAGAGATTTTGGACCGCTCCAAGAACAGAAAATACATTTTTAGCATCTATGAGCAACTTTTTTTTTGTCACTATGCAGGTTTTCTGCTGTTGTTGAAGAAAGGACTTATCTAGCTTATGATTTTGATGGGAAATGATTTTTCATCCCTTATCTAATCTTCTCAGATTACATGCTGACTTTTCAAAACAACTGACTACTCTTCACTAAGTGTACATGTGTGTGTTTGATACATGTATGTCTGTATATATAAGAAATAATACAGTATACAGGAATTATGTTAACGTATTTGATTATGTCGATTGTTCCCTGGGGAAATCGTTTGCCTATGAGTTTATGGCCCTCTATGTTCACACTGCATGTTGTAATCTTAGGAAGCCGTCATAAACAAATTAATTCTCACCACTGGTAAATAACAGGGATAACCTCGAGGGGAATTATTCTTACAGCAGGAACCAAGCAGGACTGCTTAGTTTAAAACAAGTACATCTGTGCTACAGAAAAGCAGCAGTCTGCTGCTGCCCAGTACATTATTTTGGATGTGGATACAATTTAAAAAAGAGTTTGGGGATGGAGGAAGAAATTAATTAATTGATGTTCGGCAATTAAGCATCTTTAGAGGTCTTTAAACAGAGGTTGGTTGGGCATCTTTCAAGAATGCTTTAGTTGTGCATTTCTGCACATCAGTCAGTTGGTCTAGATCATCCTTGTGGTCTTTTCTAGCTATAATAGCCAACATACGATTCAGAGACAGCTGAATCCTCTGATCACTGTATGTAGAGGGAGGGAAGGAGGGCTGAGACACAAGAGTCAGAGATACCAGGTAGGTGCCAAGTGAGCTTCTATTTAGAAGGCATTCCACAGAGAGGTGCTAACAACCTTTCTTTTGCAGTTGCCTGTTTCCCCTCATTTGAGACAGACAGTCAGAGAAAGATCTTGGATGATGGCTTTAGTGTCTAGGTAGATAAGTATGAAAAGAGGTGCTCCTTTAGGTAGTCTAGCTCAAAAGCATTTAGGACTTTAAGGGTTAGAATCAGCACTTTCAACTGGATTCAAAATGGATTGGAATTTTATTCAGGGCTGGTCCTACCTTTAGACAGAGTGAGGTATTTGCCTTAGGCCCCTGTTTGATTTTGATGGAGTATAAGCTGGAGATCCACATGGATTACAGTTGCTTCTTCTTCCTTAGCAAGTGGACAACTCCAGGCAGCATCTCAATGGCCAATTAGTGACTGGGAGTGGTGCTCAGAGCCCTGGTGGCACAGTGATTAAATGTCGGTACTGCAGCCACAATGTTGTGAGTTCGATCCTGCAAGGCTCCAGGACTCAGCTTTCCATCCTTCTGCAGGTTGTTAAAATGAGTACCCAGCTTGTTGGGGGCAATTAGCTAAAATGCATTGTAAACTGCTCAGGGAGTGCTTAGCACTGATAAGCGGTATAGAAATTTAACTGCTAACTGCTATTGCTTAGCCTCGGTATGGTAAGACATGCTATAGAGATGTAGAGATTTGGTCCTGTCTGTTTTATGGCAACTGGATAATGCTGGGGTTCAGAACTGTCCCCAGCCTTTGACTGACCTCAGTGTTGTTTCCCAGTACTATCTGGACATTAATGAGGAGTGACCGAGCAAAAGTCACTGTGTAAACAAGTGCTGATTGCTTCCTTGTCCAGTGTATAGGAAAGTGCTTACACTGGTGTAAACCCCAGTTATAGTAAGGTAAGCCCCCAAGAGGGTTCCAGCTTTAAACTACCAATATTGAAGAACAAGAAGCACAGCAGCAACCAGTGGTTTTCATGTCAGGGATGCAGTGAATCTCCTCTAGGTTTTATTCTAGACTTTAAAGACACTATTCAAGGCACTGAGCCTATTTTGGGAATAGAGTTCACTACGCAGGCTGGCACAGTTGTGAATGTACTTCAGCCTGCCCTTAATCCCCTAAACTAATATGCTGCCCTTTGATGCAGTAGATGACAGCATACTATTGTCAGGGTTGCAGCAAGATTCAACTGCATATCTGGTAGGATTTTGTAGAGAGGAGATGACACCCATTCGTTTACTTGCATCAGCAAAAAAAACTTGGCCTAGGCAGCCTTGATCTTAGTATGCATGCTGATAGGACACAGGAATACACACTACTGTTAGCAATAAAATTCAGCCCATGGGAACTATATATATGTGATGCACTATGGTGAGACCAGTCATGTATCTGTATGCATCTGGCTTGGACACAACAATGGGAAACCTTCCTGGTTCCTAGTGATAGAACAAAACTGACCAAGATTGGGGTGTCTGGAGTACTTCACCCTCCTATTTGGAGTGCACTCAAGAAGGGTTGTGTTGGGAGCGTCCCAAGAATGAAGTTCCACAACCTTTCTCAGATTTGTCCTAAACACTAATGGGAAGTGTGTATAGGGAGGAAAGAAACTTCTTTTCATCAAAGGTTGCACTCTACTTGGGTAATTTGCCAGGGGCTACATGTTAGCACTGGATGACAATGACACCAGTGGTAAATAAGGCTAATAATAGGTACAGAGCCTGGAAAAGTTACCTTTTTTGGATGGTCCAAACAATTAAAATAACATTGGTAGATATCTAGGTAGATATCTATCCAGGAGAGACCATCAGTTATGATCACATTTATCTAGAGCACCTCTATATGTAACTCAAGAAAATTACTTTTGGACTACAACCCCCAGAATCCCCTAGCTAGCTGCTGTGCGACCATGCTGGCTGGGGGATTCTGGGAAAGGTAATCTAAGCCGTTTTCCAAGCTCTGCATCCATCTAGATGTACTGTGGTTAATAGTCCCCTGCCTGATCACAGGGACCCTGACTTAACATTGGTAGACGGGTAATTATTAATTTTACTTGTACCATCTTCTAATTAATTTTAACTGTTGCTACCTTATTTTAATATTTTTAATCTTGATGATTTCATTTTGTCATTCTTGAATTTGTTTACTACTAATTTTAATATCTCTTACCTATAATTTTAATAAACCCTCCTCTGGTTTAAACTGGCTTTCCAATAAAATTTTATAAATCGTCCCCCCGCATTCCTTTCCTCACTCTATTCTTTTTTCTCATTAAATCTTCTAGGTAGTGGTGTATTTAAGTCTTTTACTCTACGTCTCAAGTCAAGTCTCAAGTCTCTACTTTCAAGTCTCAAGTTGAGTCTCAAGTCCTTGCAAGATACTTTCAAGTTAAGTCTCAAGTCTCGGAGCCAGTTTCTGAAGTGGGGAATCGGATCATTCTTACCTCCCATTACTGAAGCTTCAAAAGCTTTAGAAGGAAGGATCTTTCCCTGAGCGCTGGGACTGCATCTTGCCTTCTGCTGTTCGGAAAAGTTTCAGAAGTCTTGTTATTGCGGTGAACTGGCCCTATCCTGGGGTCTACAATTTAATATTTATTAATATCAAAATCATCTCCACGTGTCTGAAAGGGTCCCCCAGAAAAGCATGCAGGTAGGCACAGCCGAATGGCCGCAATTAGAAAATACCAGGTCTGGCCAGTAATCAATGTCACGTAGCCCCAGGAGCCCTCCAGACATGCATACATTAAATTAGACAAAGAGGTCTCTGCCCTGAGAAGCCAGCTTGACAGGATTAGCAATCCTGACAAACAGCCTGTCAAGTGAGAGCAATTTATGTAGTGTCATGGCTTTTGACAAACCCCGGCAAATCTAATCAAAATAAGCACTCTGACATTTCGGAGCTTTGTGCTCCAAATCATGCACATTTTGGAGCTTTGTCTTAGCTCCTCAAACCATTGTTCTTCCCGGGAAAGGAATAGCCCCCAAGGTACATTTTCCCCTATAACAACCCCTGTTTTCGAGTGGTTCCTCGGATCGCTCTGGTTTCCTCTCAGCTCCACGTTGCTCCATCCGGCAATCCCCTCAGCCCTCCACGTGCTGAATTTTTCCTCTCGCTCTGCTGCTGTCTCTGTTTTCCATCTTCAGGACCAGGTGCAGTATACCCCAAAAATACCTCTCTGAATTCACCTATCAATTTTACTCTCATTTATTGCTTTTTAGCTTTTGAGTGAGTGCGAAAGTGCGAACATGCGCAGTGACTTATTTTTAATAAAAATAAAATAAAAATCATTTCTTTAACAATTTGGTGTGGTTTTTGGTTTGGCTTCACCCCGTAAAAATTGGGCTTTACGATCTCTCTAAGTTACCCTGCCTCTCGTCTGCTATAGCTTGTGCTCTGGCTAATATTGAGCATAGTGAAGGGTCCTCTACAGGACCCCCAGAAATCAGGGTAACAGTCTCTTCCGCTATGCAGTGGGGACAGGCTGCCGAGCAGGCCTCAATCCTGATGATTAACACACGTGCTGTTCCCTCTGAGAAATGGCCCAAGTTTAGGATTTGAGACAGATCGTCATGTTACCAGTAACCAAAAAGACATGTAAGTGTTTCCAGATGAATATGTTATGTTACTGAACCAAGGGCAGCAAGTCAGTCATTAAAAATACACAAGTTAGGAATCGAGTCAGTGTATCATTTATTGTCAAGTTGAGTCACTGAAGTGACTTAAGTCTGACTTGAGTCAGAGTTAATTGACTCGAGTCTACATCACTGCTTCTAGGGGTATTGACTTTCTCCATGCACCTTTATTTCTAGTAACCTAGCAGCAGTTATCATATGTAATAAAAGATAAACCATCTAATTGTTGGTATGGATGTGGAAGTGGAAGTAAAGGAACATATATATACATGTGGTGGGAGGGTTGTAAGGCGCAAAGATTTTAGCAGGAAATAATTAATGAAATAAATGGAATGGTAGGGGAAAAACTGGAATTAAATAAAGAAAAATGCATGACTCTATGTAAAGACTTTGGGATTGGATAGAGATGAGGAATACTTGCTGAATCAAATGTTGAGGGCAGCTCAGGCAGTTATTGCATTTGAATGGAAAGATGAATGAAAATAGAAGATGGATAGATGTCAGTATTATATTTCAGAATATATAATGTTTGATTTTATATTAGAAAGAAGAGTGAAATATATGTGACAGGATGTGATTGACCAAGGAAGCAGAACAAACTAATAGAAACAATTAAAGAAAGGAGGTGGTAAAAATGATAAAAGATGCAATTAGTATGATTCGCTACATCAAAGGAAAGGGGTTTTAAATAAAAATTAACTTTGTTCCCTGGGAGGGTGGGGGAAGGAGGGAAGGGAAGGGTTATAGCAGTAATATATTTGGGGAGGCAATTATTAATTATTGGTGAACGACTAATGGTTTTGTATTAATTGCTGGAATTTTTTTTTTTTTTTTTGTATTTTTATCTTATTGGCCAGCAATGGTGCATATATCACTGCTATGGTTGCAAAATTTGCTTTGGCTGCAACTAAGATTTAGACACCAAAACCATTCCTAAGAATCCATACTGGGGTGATAAAGGTACCCAACCTACCAGTTTTGGAACATACATCAATGCAATTTTATATTGTTGCATTTTTAATATTTCTTGTATTACTTGTTTATTATCTGTATTTTATTTTAAATTCATCATTGCTATGGTGTTTTATTTCTTTGTATTCTATTTTAATCATAATAAATTGCAATGGCTTATAGCTTTAAGCAATAAAGATTCATTCATTCACCATGTGATTTTTTTGTATGTATATCAACGTTAATCACCCCAATTTTAGTAAAAAAAAATGCTTGGTACATTTTAAGAGAACAATGAAAGCACAGAGTATGTTACATTAAAATAACAGCCACCACATAGGAATCAGGTAACAATCCAGCAACCATGAAAGAGATGGCAAAATAATAAATGAAGTATTAGAAACCCGAGTGAATTAAAAAAATGAATAAACATAATGTCAAGCAATGGGGAAATATCTATGATCCTATTATATGAATGCAAAAGTGTTTGTTACATCTTCTAAAGTATCTGGCCCTCTGCTACATTTACTTTAAACGCAAAATCTGCAGAGTTATGTTAGAAAATAACAGGATTGCACATATAATATCCAAAAACAAAACAAACAAACCCCAAAACAAATACAAAACATGTAATAGCTACCAAGACTGAGATACAGAAACCTTCCTGATGCAAAATAATGAGCTGGTCACATTTGCTGTTGACAATAAATTATTTATGGCAATGGGAACAAAGAGAGATTGCAAGAACCTCAGAAACATCCTGTTAAACTGGGGGTGAGAAAGTTACACAGAAAAAGGTAACCAAAATGACTGGAAGAAGTAACCTATGAGGATAGATTGCAAAGTTCAGCTTAGAAAGAGGCAGATAAAGGGAGACATGATAGACAGGTATAAAATGTTGCATCTTTCATCATAAGAGAACCCAAGGTCACCCACGGAAACTGAATTGTAGGGAATTCAAGATAGTTCAAAATACAGAGTGCAATTAAACAGAACATTCACAGCCACAAGACATACTGATGGTTGCCCATCTGGGTGGCTTTGACATGGGAGTGGATAAATTATGAGAGGATGAGCCTATGAAAAGCTGCTAAGCAGGATAGCTGTATATGTCACCTTCCCTCTCAGATTGTGCTATGTTTCACTGTATCAACTGTTGGAGCAGGTTAGGCATTTACGTTTTTTTAATGGGCTTCCTATTGACAACTGACTGGCCACTGTGTGACCAGGACACTCGAATACATGGTTTCTCATTCTAATCTAGAAGGGTTATTCTTATCCTACATCTCCTCCCACATCAATCCAAACATTGAAGAACTAGAAAAATTTCTGTGTATGTCTAAACGAACTCGCAAAACAAAGTAGAAAAATAAGAATACAGAAAAATATAACTTGTGCAAAAGTACAGCTTTCAGAAGATTGAGGCTTTTTTTCTGGTCCAGACCATGACCAAAAGGTGGATTCTTCTTTCTGGGAGAAGTCCCACACATGCTAAGTAAAAGCAAAAGAAAATCTGTAAGGAGACTAAGGCCATTTCTGTACTACACTGTTATACAGTGCTATTATTCCACATTCAACCTCCTATGGAACCCTGACATTTGCAGTTTAGGGAGGGGCATTTTGAATTCTCAGCCAGAGAACTCCTTGGCCTCAGTAAACTATAAACCCCAGAATTCTGCAGGATCATGAAATGGAATAATAGCCCTATAACACTGTAGTGTGGGAAGGCCTTAAAAAAGTAGGGAAAGCACTTCTATATTTGGGTTCCTTGATAATATAAAGCTTTTACATAATTTTGACTTTTTCTCTTTGGTTCTGTCTTACTGTGGCTGATAGGAATTTGTCCCAGTTTAAGGTGGTCTCTGTGGTAATTCATTAGGCTATCTATGACTGCAGAAACAAAAATGAATTTTACTTTTCTCAGAAACTAAATGCTCATGCATAACCTATCGTAGCAGGCCCTCCAACTTTGTAGGTAAGCATTCATGAATTTGATTATTTGTGGATTACTGCATTTGCCACTGCCTCCACTGCTGCCCTCTTGCCCTTTTTAACAGGGACTTTGATAACACTAGGGTCCCCCAGCCATGCATGTGTTCCCTTGCTGACACACGTGAGTGGGAAGGGGAAGGGGAGGGGAGGATACTGTGTACATTAGCTCACTCCCATGAGTGGGAGAAGGAAAGGGATGGGATAGGAAGAGGGAGGGTGGATGTGTCCATTAACTTGCTCACACATGTGGGTGGGAGGATGGAAGGGGATGGGGCAGGAGGAGGGGTGGCAAGTGTTTGTTCACTTGCTCACTTACATGGGCAGGAAAGAGATGGGATAGATGTCCTCTGTCTCCCTCCTCCCGTTTCCCTGTTCTGTCCCCTTCCTTCCTGTCCATACAACTGAGTGAGCAAGCAAGGGAATGCATGAGTGGCTGGGCCAAGTCACCCTGTCATTACAGGTACTTTGCATGTGTGCCTTTGTGTATGTTAAATACAGTTTGGGGGACTTAGGATACCCATGATTTTTTCACTTTTGCTGGAGTCCTGGGACCCTAACCCCTAAGAAAGTGGAGGGCCAACTATAATTTAAAAACAGTCTTTCCCAGCCTATATTATGCACAAAAAGGTGACCTGGAGGATTGCTTGGATTCTTCTTCACTAGAAAGCGCAAAGCTTGGGTGGGCCACCTCTCAGGAATGTTTTAATTTGCATTCCGTCCCTGGCAGAGTTTGGACTACATATGGGGTCCCCTCCTAGCTCTGCAATGGGCCATTTCCACACTAGATTGTTTTAGTGCTGTTATTCCACTTTCAACATCCTATGGAATCCTGGGGTTTGCAGTTTAGGGAGGGGCCTTTGAGGCCCTTCCCTAAACTGCAAACCCCAGGATTCCATAGGATGTTGAAAGTAGAATGATAGCACTATAACAATCTAATGTGGAAATAGCCATGGTAATGACTCAAATCTGAGTTATCAGGGTCCCAAAGCCCTAAAGGATTGACAAATGTAAAATGACCCCAAAAATTACAGGAAAATTTTTTTGTTTTGGATGCTACTCACTCAAGAATGACTCTGTGTCACATTGATGTAGTAGTACACAGGTGGCCCCTCCCGAAACTGCAAACCCCAGGATTCCATAGGATGTTGAAAGTGGAATAATCGCATTATAAGAGTGTAGTGTGGAAATGGCCAAACAGACACTGCAAGTTACCCTGCACCACCTTCCTACTCCCAGAGGTAAGAACATCTTTAGCTCAGGCCCTTTCTGCACAGGCCTATTAAAACGGTGCAGAGCGACCTCCAACGGAGGTATTCTGCATCGTGGAGTGGACTGGGACAGACTACTTTTCATAGTTCCGCACCTCAGTCCGCTCTGGAGCGACCAGAACTGGTCGTGCAGCGTGCTTTTTAAAAACCTCTTTTAAGAGGTTTTTAAAAAGTATGGAGTACACGACCCCGTGTCGCTCCGTCCCTGCGCTCCAGTGCAGATTTGCAGGCGCGCACTAGTGCATGCCTGCAGATCTGCGGGGGGCGGGCTTTCGGCTGGCGAGCTTCTCCGGTTGGTGGAGAGCCTCCCCAACCGGAAGCCACCGTTTTGGACGCCAGAGCAGTGCGGAGCGACGAGCTCACACTGCTCCTCGTCCCGACAGACTCGCCCGGACACACCAAAAAGCCGGTGAGTAGTGGCAGGGAGCGTTTCCCTCGCCGCGTGCGGAAAGGGCCTCAGTGAAACCAATCTTAAAGAGAGAACAGACTTTTCCTAGGGCCACTGAGGCATGACTTTACTTTCTTTCCATCTTTCTTTCTTGAAAATAATCTTTATTAGTTTAATATTAAAAAATACAGAAACTAATCTTACACAAAAACCAAATATACTCAAAAAGAAAAAAACACACAAAAAAGAAAAAGAAATTATACATTAAACATATTATACAAGCAATAAACACTGCCAAAAAAGTACAAGAAAAAAGAAAGAGACTAAAAAAACAGCGAAAAGAGAGAAAGCTAATATATAAAAAGAAAAATGAAAGATCTGACACCACCACCCCTACAAAAACAAACTCTATAGACGCTTACACATTCAAATTAAAATGACTTCCTACTCTTCTGCTGTGAGGTCGATTACTAAATCTCTCCCATCAGCTCCTTGAGGGCTTGACTTTCTAGTTCATGCTGTGATCTGGATTCTCCAGTCATGCGATCACAATAACTATCTTACTCCTTGGGGGAGGCAAATTCTCCCATCACTTATCCTTCAATCATCCTTAAATGTCAAGACTCTCAGAAGCATAATGTATACCTAGAAGTCTTCTGTATGTGTTCAGTGTTGCTTACTCTAGCAAGTGTACACAGGAGAGAATGCATGCACGCTTTGGTATTTCTGGGAAGGTTCAACTACGTTGTTGTTGTTGTTGTTGTTGTTGTTGTGTGCCTTCAAGTCATTTCTGACTTATGGTGGTCCTAAGCCAAAGCTTTCATGGGTGGTGGTGGTGTTTGGGGCTGTGTCATGTGCTCAAGATAACCCAGTGGGTTTCCATGACTGAGCAGGGTATCAAACCCTTGTCTCCAGGATCATAGTCCAGTACTCAAACCATTACCCCACGCTGACTCTCAGTCTGTTTTACATCATAATGATTGAGTAATCTCTCTGAGTAATACAGGACCTGTTGGTTCAAGTAGTGAGTCTCCACTTTTTGGGACTAAACCCTTCCCACTTACCTAACAGGAAGAGTTTATACCATGACAACATTCTGTTCTGCTGAATCTTCTCACTGAAGAGGTAATAATCACTGACAGAAAACAGAATTGTTTTATAAATGATATAGTGATAGGGAAAGCCATATAAATAGCTGACTAAAACATCATCTCTTATCTTTAATTCTGTGAAATCTTCTCCTTTAAAGATTTGTCCCAAAAAACACTATATGAAAATGTGTGTGTGTGTGTGTGTGTAACCTGATCCCCCTTTCTGGTAACCTGGATATGTGTATTTGAGACTAAGATATATTATTTTAAATATCTCTTAAGCAGAAATCAGTATTGGGCAGCTTTGGACCACAGATTTCTATGAACTGGGAAATTATGAATTCATATTTTGCAACAGGGCTCCTAAACCTAGAATGATTAATAGCAGCTGATAAAATAACAAATACAATGGCAAAAATAAAGAACAAATGGCAGGGCGATCACAAGGCACACAGAAGAGTGGATTTATACCTGTGCAATCTCTCCATTCTTTAGCAGATTTTGACATCTGTATTATTCTCTCAGGTTGAAGAAGTTACTTTTTGGGCTACAACTCCCAGAATCCTCCCAGAAGCATGATTCTTCTTAACTATGTCATGCATTTGATGAAACAAATGCCACAGCAAGAAAGCAGCCAGTGTGGCCCTCTGGAGCAAATGACTTGAAGTCTTGTCTCGAGTGATCCTTGTACCACATTCCTGGGTGGGCAGCCATTCTAGAAAGCTTGCCTGTCCTGATGCCTCACGGAGAGGAATGAGGCATTGGTCTGTTCAGTGGCAGCTGGTAAATACATCACTGCTGTGACGTTGGCTCTCTAGCCAATTTGGGAGTAGAATTTGTTTCCCTTCCTGCAGCACGAGGTAAAGAGCTTACCCTGCCTTACAGGAGAACTGGGTATAGAAAAGAAAGATCTCTCTATGACTGAATATGAATTTGGGAAGGGGGCAAAGTAGGTGATGAAGAAGCACTCCATTACTTATTCTGTGTTGTAAAATGTCTTGCTTTGTATAATGTGAGGGAGAAGCAGTTATCAAGGTAACATCACAATCAATCAAGAAACATTTAGTTTAACCCTGAAGTTGAACGAAAGCAATTCTACAAATGCAGTCTAAATACCCTGAAAGCACGAGATCTTGTCTGATCTCCAAAGCTAAGTACAATCAGGCCTGGTTAGTACTTGGGAGGAAGACTGCCAGGGAATATCAGGTGCTGTAGGCTGTTTTCAGAAGAAGATAATGACAAACCATCTATGAATACTCCTTGCCTAAAAAACCTCTGTGACATTTATGGGGTTGCCCTAAGTCAACAGGTACTTAACTGAAATTTTTATTACAAATGCAGAACAGCTTTTCTCTCTCCCCCTCTCTCTTCTCCCCTCCCCTATACAAACAAAGCATACCTTAGAAATTATATATAACAAAAGTTCAGAGACTGCACATCTTGCTTTGGTTGATGCCTTTCAGGATAAGGGTATGTTCAAAGTACTGGCATGAGTGCTTGGAGCCAGTGGATTTTGCTGGATTCCCTGAAATTCATCATCACTCTCAATCTCTGAAGCAAAATTATCCCATAGAACTTTCTGAGCTGTTTTTACTCATCCTTAATTATAGTTGGCTCCCCATATCCACGTTTTGCATCCACAGATTCAACTAGCCATGATTCCAAAAGATATATATACATATAAAAAATCCAAAAAAGCAAACGTTTAAGTGATTCACCCTTTTATATAAGAGATACCTATCATTTCACATAAGAGATATCATTGTATATAATGGGACTTGAGCATCCATGGATTTTGGTATCCATGGGAGATATTGAAACCAAACCCCAACAGAAACTGAGGGCCCACTGTATAACAAGATCTTCTAGTTTTACAACCATTGCCACCTGCAATAAAGGCCTGTGATGAGCATGTGGTTAGGTCCTTCATAGTCCTAGCACCTCTTATGGCAAACAGGCTTACCTCCCATGCAGTTTCTGTGAGATTTCTTTATCTAGAGCTACCACAGAATCATAGAGTTGGAAGAGACAACAGGGGCCATCCAGTCCAACCCCCTGCCATGCATGAACACCCATCAAAGCATTTCCAACAGATGGCCACCCAGCTTCTGCTTAAAAACCTCCAAAGAAGTAGACTCCACCACACTCCAAGGCAGCATATTCCACTGTTGGACAGCTCTGACTGCCAGGAAGTTCTTCCTGAGGTTCAGGTGGAATCTCCTTTCCTGCAGCTTGAATCCATTGCTTCTTGTCCTAGTCTCTGGAGCAGCAGAAAATAAACCCACTCCCTCCTCTACATGCCATACCTTCAGATATTTAAACATGGCTATTGTGTTCCCTCTTAACCTAATTTTATGCAGACTAAACATACCCAGCTCCCTAAGCCATTCCTCATGGGGTATGGTTTCCAGACCCTTCACCATTTTGGTTGTCCTCCTCTGGACATGCTCCAGCTTGTCAATATTCTTGAACTGAGGTGCCCAGAACTGGACACAGTATTCCAAATGAGGTCTAACCGATGCAGAATAGAGTAGTACCATTACCTCTCTTGATCTAGACACCTTACTGCTATTGATGCAACCAAGAATTGTGTTGACTTTCTTGACTGCCACATCACACTGCTGACTCATGTTCAGCTTGTGATCTACCAAGATTCCTAAATCTCTTTCACACATACTGTTATCCAGCCATGTGTCCCCCATCCTATATTTGTACATTCCATTTTTAATGCCTAAGTGTAGGACCCTGCATTTCTCTCTGTTGAAATTCATTTTGTTAGCTTTGGCCCAGCTCTTCAACCTGTCAAGGTCACTTTGAAATTTGATCCTGTCCTCTGGCATATTAGCAGCCCTTCCCAATTTGGTGTCATCTACAAATTTGATCAGCATGCCCTCTATTCCATCATCTAAGTCATTGATGAAGATGTTGAATAGCACTGGGCCCAGAACAGAACCCTGTGGCATCCCACTAGTCACTTCTCTCCAGGATGAAAAGCAACCATTGGTGAGCACCCTTTGTGTTTGTCTGGGTGTGTGTCCTGATATTATTACTTTTGAAAGACCTGATCTTTGGTTTACGTAATAGAATGTAAGATGATCCATTGAAATACAGCATCCAAAGATCAGGTCTTTCAAAGGGAATAATCTCGGGGCACACAATGCTTTTCACCATGGCATTACCTTTCCACAGTGGTGGGATTGAGTGCTGCTGTGAAGCAAGACGCTATGCTGATGGAAACAGTGTTTCTAGTAAGGTCTCTCATGTCAGACAGGCTTTTGCTGAGGATTCAGACTAAATACGCCAACAGCTACTGGGTGGCAGTAGTAGTGGGAGCTGAAACTGGTGGAGGATCTATCAGAGACAACACCAGTGGCACAGTAGTTAATAGTTGTTGGTAGAGCGCAGAAGAAGGCAGTGGTAAACCATTCCTGAGGCCCCTTACTTTGAAAACCCTATGATGAGATGATCCAAAATGAAACAAGTGATAGTACCAGAAGTTAACACTCCCAGGTTGGAAGGCACTCACAAAGCTGTTGGAACAGAGCGGAGGACAACTATGATTAGCACTATGGCTAAGGGTGAACTGGACTCAGGCTGAAAGGGTATTCAGCTGTTGACATGCTCAGAGAGGAAAAGAAAATCTGAAGCTGCCCAATACATATTAAAGGAATGTGGAATGTGAGATGCATGAGTCAGGGAAGCTAGACATAAAACAAAAAACATGAACTTTGCAATACTGGGGGTGAGCAAGCTAAAGTGGTCAGGAAAGGGGCATTTTAGAGAGCTACACAGTATTTTACTCAGGAAATAAAAATATAAGAAGAAATGGGGTGGTATTAATAGTGAGAAAAGATGTAGCAAAAGCAGTTCAAAAGATATAATACAATGTCTTAAACATGACAAATGTTCTTGAGAATGCTAGTATTAAGAGACATTGGAGATTAATACTGTATATGATTATGACAGCCCGAATAGAATATGCCAAAATGTGGAAGTCTCAGCAAATACCCACAATTGAACAATGGTGGGGGACGTTTATTGAGAATAGAAATACAGATATTGTCTCTCAGAGATTAAAGGGGAAATTGGATGATCAGATAAAAGCAGAATGGCAAATTGTAATGGGTAATTTCTGGGAACTGCCAAGTGAGAATGTCTGAATTATTGTTTGAAATTAAAGAGGGATAACTGTAACATAACAGCAGTGGCGATAGAAATGCAAGATCAAGCATGTAAGATGAACATAGAATGTGATGCATAATTTTTTATATGTGAATGGAGAATCAGAAAATGAAAACTAGATCAGAGTGGAAGAACAATAACATTACATGTAAAAGTACAATTTAAGATGATGTTTTTTTATTTCTGAAACTTAATAAAATTATATATAAATAAAAAAGATATAATACAATGTCTAATTGGATAATATCAAATAAAGCTTCAAGGAAAACGCATCAGTATAACCACATTCCAAATTTATTTTAACTACCAAGGCAGAAAAGGAAGAAATTGACAGATTCGATGTTGGAATTCAGGAGTCCACAACAAAACAAGACTTCTTGTTAATCATAGACAATTGGAATGCAAAAGTAGGAAACAGAACAAAAGACTGTAGGAAAACTAGCTTAGGATCAAGAAATGAAGCAAAAGACTGACTGATTGAATTTTGTGAGACCAGCAGTTTGTTCATGGCAGATATGTTCTGCAAGCAACCAAAGTGGCCACTGTGTACACAGACATCCCCTAATGGCCAATATAGAAATTAAAAAGATTACATAATTGGAAGCAGAAGATGGAGATACTCTGCTCCCACTGCTAAAACAAGGCTAGGAACAGATTGTGGCACAGAACAATAACAGATAACATCAGAAATTAGAGTAAAGCTAAAGAATACTAAACCAATCACTGTGTCAAAATCCAGCCTGAAGAACATCCCTGTAGAATTTACAGATAATGTAAAAAATAGACTTGCACAGTTAAACCTAATTGACCAGGAGCCAGAAGAACTCTGGATTGAAGTCAGGGACATGGTCAGGGAAGAATGTAAAAAGGCACTATCTGCAGCTAAAAAGAAAGAGAAGCCTCAATGGACAACAGATGAAACTCTTCCAGAAGTTAAGGACAGATGAGAAGCAAAAGTAAAAAGTGACAGCAATGGAGTCAGAACCTTGAATGCAACTGTTTAGTGACTTGTGTGTAGGGACAAGGAAAACTTTTATAATAATCAATGCACAGAAATAAAAGATGACAACAAAACAGGAAGATCAAGAGACTTCTTCCACAAGCTCTAAGAAATCAAAAGCAAATTTGAACAAAGAGTGGGTATGCTGTAAGACCATTACATACATTACATGACCAAGTAGAAAGAAAAAGCTGAAAGAATCAATGCACTGCAGAACTACATAAAAGAGATAAAAGAATGACATATTCATTCAAAGAAGAAATATTTGAAGATGTACCTACAATTTTAAAAAGTGTGCTAGTAGCACTCAGAGTGCTTAAAAGTAATAAATCACTAGGATCAGATGGCATACCAATAGGCTACAGAGACAGAATCTACTCTAGTTCAATTAAAATCTATCACAAATATAGAAAACAAAACAATGATCTACAGATTGGAAATGTTCAATATACAGTCCAATCCCCAAGAAAGGGGGCACCAGGGGTTGCAGTAAACATAGAACCATTAATCTCCCAAGCAAGCAGAGTAGTGCTTAAAATTCTACAACAAAGACTCTTACCATATGGACTGCTAAATGCCAGATGCCCAGACTGAGTTCAGGAAAATAGAAGCAGCAGGAATCATGCAAACATGTACTGGATAATGAAGAGCACCAAAGCATTTCAGAATCACCCTGTGATTTATAGATTTTAACAAAGCCTTTGATTTGTAGATCATGAAAAACTATGGCTCACTCTTAAAGAAATAGATGTGCCAGAACATTTGATTATCCTGATGTGTAACTTGTATTTAGGTCAAGAGGCCACCTTCAGGCAGAATATGGAGAAATGGAATTGTTTCCAATTGGCAAGGGCAGCAGGCAAGGCTGCATTCGATTCTGTTCAACTTGTACACTCAATATATCATATGTAATGCAGGATTAGCCTCAAAGCAAGGAGGCATGAAAACTGGAGGCAGGAACATCAACAATTTAGGATATGAAGATGATACCATGCTACTAGCAGAAAACAGCAAAGACTTAGAAAAATTATTGAAGAATGTTGAGAAGAAAGTAGAAAGGCAGATTTACAGTTTACAGTTGAATATTACGAAAACAGAAATTCTGACCACAAATGATTCACATAACTTTAAAATAGATGATGAACATATTGAAATAGTCCAAGGTTTTCCATATCTTTATTTACAAAAATTCAAAGTATTTACAAAATGCAAACAAGATGAATCATATTTGGTCCTGACTAGTATGGGTTTAGGTTGATGAAGAACAAATTCTGCTTTTATTCTTCAGATAGAATGCAGGCTACTGGTATCCATCTTGCAATTAACCTTATCCATGCAATTCAATGTAATAATGATTGCAATAAACATAGTATCTCATTCACAGAACTGAAAAATGTATGGTACTACAACTGACAATGCTTTGAGGTGAGCAAGAGACAGATGTCTATCTAATACATACTCATGTATGTTCCTTGGATCAAATATAGGCATTCCGAAGAATATACACTATCCCCAATATCTAAGGCACAAATAGCAGTTTTATAAGCATTTTTAAAGAGACTTTGACATTGAACAAATTTTTACCAAACTCCAGAAGCATCTTCTAAGAAGTGATTGGCACTTGTAAATTCTAGTTAACCTCTGTACATAATAGTTGGGAACATATTTAAGCAAACAAGCATGAATAAGTACAATCCTGATCTTGTCTACTCAGAAGCAAGTCCAAAATGCAGTAATTAATTCTTCCTCAATCAAAAAAACCTTTCTGTGTAAACTATCAAGTGTCTACATTTTCAAATGTCTGTATTTGAAGTTAGTTTTGACTAAAATGTTTATTTAATAGGTTTCTCAACTGTGATAATTTATCCTTCCCTGAGCAATAGTCTATATAGATTGCAGCATAAACAAACTGGGGGAAAAAAGAGTATGAAAAACTCCTAGAAGCTCCCAGTCAGCATTAAATGACAAGAGTGTAAGGGTCCTACCTTCTCCTAATAGAAATAAGGCTGTAGTCCTCTCCAATGTACCTATTGATCTAGCAGTAAGGCCTATTGAACTAAATGAGGCTTACTTCAGAGTAGACACACAATTGAGCTGCAAATATCGTAAATAAAATCAATGGGATCAATCCTTTAAGCCTTCATTCTAACTTCCACCCAATTTAGGACTCAAAGCAACTTACACTTCCTTTTATCTTTTCACTCCCCTTTCTCTTCATACCATTTCTGCCCTGAATTGGAAGAGAGAGGTCAAAACAGCATGAGGAAGGCTTTGTGGGAAGAACAATGTACAGGAAATCCTTGGGAGTCTACTATAGAAGCCTGATTTTGCACATCAAAAAGGCTTGGTAAGAAGCCTCTGATAATAGTGAGCTTGACTACATCTTACCAAGAATTCTCTGATGAATAAACATATTCAGCAGTAGTTGCTTCAAACGGTCTTGACTAAAATGGAAAAATGTATTAAGTAATATTCATTTCATAGGTTTCACAAAGGTAATAATTAATCTCCCCCCCAAAAAAAAACCCTGTGACAACTATGAGGTATTTACATTTAAAAGAGATTTCTTCTCTCTCTTCTTTTTATTTTCCATTTCTCAAATTTTCTTTTTCTTTTTCTTCCTTCTTAATCTTTCTTTTCAATATTGCTGTGTGCTTACAGAAACAGTTTTGCAGTAATTATAGGGAGGAAGGGTGAGTAGGATAAATTTTGGAAAATATAAAAATAAATCTTCTCTTCTGCTAAAAAAAAGAAAAAGAAAAGAAATGGAAGGCTTTGTGGGAGAATTTGTTTTAAATTGTATTCTAACATTGCAATGTTATAAATGTCTACTCTGAAGTATGTCCCACTGAGTTTAATGGGGATTGTTCCCAAGTAAATGCATCCATGATTGTGGATTATTTTATCACCAAAGACAAACAGTGTTTTGTCACACACTTTGCTTTCCTCTTACCAGCTGTTTCTATTTAATAAACAACTATATTTAAAACTGAATGGAATCGTGAAATTAAGGTTAAAATAATTTTTTATTCAGTGACACATAATGGCCGACATCCTGTCAGTGATTTATGCATGTGGACAAGAGTCCTGTTTTGGATGGGGTGCAGAAGACTATTTGTTTGCTTTGTACTCTGTCCAAAAACCTCCTACCCCTCAGCAGCTGTTAAACTGCAGGATGGACCCAAGTGGAGAAAGGGAAAGGCAATTCAGAACATGAAGATCTGGTTCCTCCCTGGAGAAGGAAAAGCTAGTTTCACTTCTTCCCACCATAATCAAGCTGAGATCAGCTGCTTCTCCCTTTCTCCCTTCTCCACTGGTAAGCAACAGGGGCTCCTCCCAGGCCTTGACAGCTGCTGGGAGATTGGACTGCACCTACAGATGTAGAATCACACCCATTGTTCTTATTCAAGTGGAACAGCAAACCAGGATTCCAGAGAATCCCAGCTGATTGACTTATAAACAGGGTGTTCACTCACAGGCAGTTCACTCATTTGCTTTGTTAGCATGGATAAACAAACCACATGTCATCGTATCCCCAGGTGAACACAGAGCTGAATTGAACCCCTAAACACAAGGTGGGAAGAAAGAAAGGAAAGAAAAACAAAGAAAACACACACACAAAGCAACTTTGGCCAAAGGATCCCTCTGAGTATCTCCGTTAGCAACCACAAAACAAAACAGAAAGGGTTTGTTTAGTGTGTTATCCAGATCAGGCATCCTGGTTTGTCACTTCTCATATAAACTAGCATTGCAAACCAGTGAGTATTCTTGGTTTACGAATCCTGGCTTGTTTGCAAACAATAAGCCAGGACTCCTTATTCCGATAACATGCGGAGAAGCAAAACAGAAGTGAGTAGTCCATATGCAGAATATTCTAGAATCTTGGCTGATCTTTCTGTGTGAATGTAGTTGCTGTGCCAGTGCTTTGCAGATAATTATCTTATGCTGACATATTGCAAACGTGCATATCTGCCTCATCTTTACTATTCCTTCCGTAAGCTACTTTCTTTTTCACACTTTCATCTTACATCTTTACATTCTTCCCTTACAGATTAAAACAGTAAAATTCTTCACATTTTCTACTGGTGGGAATATGGTGTTGAGCGTTTCTTTTTCTTTTGCACTGATTTTCATCCTATATAGCACCTGCACATCTGTAAGGAAGAGGAAACTAGATTGTTGTAGCCAATCAATGTGAGCCATATGGAAATAGTCTAACAATTGCCTCCAGTAATTCCCAGACTATTTTTTGACACTAAAATCCTGACAGCTTGCTCTTGTGATAAAGATGTTAACAAGAGAAGAAAATGGCACTAATTTAATCTATTCTTACAGGTCATGCTGAAATGAGATGGGGATGACACAAAATTATAATAATAAATACAGGCGTAATTTCACAGTTCTTCATAAATGCTGTTCCCCCGTCTTTTCACATGCTAATTTACTAGCCTTTGCTTCGTGACAGTGATTTGTGAGGTGCTATCTTGCCCTCCACTTGGGAATTGTATTCTACCTGATCCCATAATTATTTTTATACTACTAAAACAAACCCTTTCCGATTACTATTGCAGTGTAGTTCTAGAGGTTTCACACCTCCTTCTCCTTAGGCTTTTGAGAGTCTTTACATTTGTATTAGTGTCTTGATTTCGACTTTAGATTACCTGTGCAGCTCACACTGGACAAGAGAAATAAAACTGGATCAAAGTTGCAATGAAGACAAAATAACCATATGAGAGCTGGCACTAAGCAACACTGGGAGCTGCTTGTGCACTGTAGCTGGCCATATCTCCAGCCAGTGGCTTTGCTCTTGGGGAGACAGTGGGAGCCAGAGTCCAAAAATGTTGCAAGCTCTGATGCCAACTATTGTACATGCTAATAAGCTTAAGTTAATAACTGGCAGTGGCTGGTGAGGACCTATCCTTGGAAAGAAGGGATTTGTTGAATGTTTTTGGCTTCTTTGGTACTTTGACCCACCTTGAGCTGGGAAGTAGTTCCTTTTAATGTGTTTCTCTGGTAGCAAGTTACTTTTTGCAGTAACAAACTGGAAAAGAGCAACATTCCTCTTTAATGGTCATGGCTCTAATTCACTACTTTTCAGTAGGAATACGAGCAGGTTTATGTTTATGTTGAGTCAACCTGATCAATAGGAGGGAGAGGATAGTCACATGGTTGGAAACCTCATGCTGCAGCCAGGAAGGATAGATATCTAAAGTTATTTACATTTTTCCTTCAGAATTTCCAAAGTGCAATATCTGAATTGGCCACTTAAGAGAACTGGAGAACATTTTATGTTATTTTCCAATGACATGATAGTAATGTTAATTGTACCTTAGTGGAATGAGTAACTCACTAAGTTTCTGGGTTGCAGCAGCAGTAACAAGGAGTAAGCTGCTGCGTAATCAAAGTAATTAATAAAGAGATTAGTTCCTTTTAGAAAGTAACACTCCAAGCTTTGGATCTGCCACATGACTTGACAAAGTGGAAGGCAAAAGGAAAAGAGGAGACCACATTGGACTGATTCAATCAAGGAAGTCACAGCCTTGAGTTTGCAAGTATTGAGCAGGACAACTCTCATTCATTGAGATGCCATAAGTCAAAGTCTGCTTAATGACAAATAACAGCCTGGTGGTGCAAGTGGTTAAATGCTGGTACTGCAGGCACAAGGTTGTGAGTTTGATCCTGCTGGCCTCCAGGTTGACTCAGCCTTTCATCCCTCTGCAGGTCAGTAAAATGAATATCCAGCTTGTTGGGGGCAATTAGTTAACACATTGTAAACCACTTAGAGAGCACTTAGCTGATAAGCAGTATAGAAATACACATGCTATTGCTATTGCTATCATCATCATCGTCATCAACAACAACAACAACAACAACTAAAGTAAGCACTCATTCCCACTTCATTACATCTCTCTTCTGGTCCCTGGCTCATAGCAGACACCAAACCAAGAATATCTTCCACTGTCCATAAGTTCATCTACTCATCTTGGCTTTATGTAAATCCTGGCTCAGATCTTTGTACCCTAATTACTCTTTATGGTCATCTATGAAAGTGAACTTGTCATCCCATCACCATGCCCACATGTTTTGTATTCCTATTCCCATTCACACACACACTTTGCCCATCCAATTGTGTAAATGTCTGTCCTCAGGTTCTTCACGCGTCTGATGAAGTAGTCAGTGTATGAGAGCTAGTGCTACAAACTTATTTCATCTTCAACCCGGCTACAAGATGCTTTTATTTTTTTTATTATTTAATTTTTACATATCAAACAATCATCTATTCAATGTCGTTCCAGGATGTCACATATAAAAAAGAAAAACATTTCTATGAAATATAAAATAACTGTATTTCTTCCACAGGTGTAGTTCTGTGTTACCATATTACATCTTTCCCCCTTCCTCCCTAACCTGTTTAAACCCTAATATTATTTATAACACCAATTCATCTCATTTTCTCCCTCCTTGTCCCCAAATTTCCTCCCCTTCGCTCCCTACCCTACTATCCTTATTACATGTTTTCCCCCAATCCAATCTCAATATTAAGTTTATTTTAGACTATACCTTCAAAATGTGAAGTATCTTTTTATTGTCGTATTCTTACCTCAATGTTTGCTGCCTAGTACCATATGCTATTTATACAGACTAACACAGCTATATCTTTAAGTCAGAGCAAAGTGACTATTTATGCAATAAGGAACAATTTCTAGTTATTTTCAAATGTCACTTTTAGGAGAATTTTTAGAGGTATTTGAGAAGATTTTTCTTTTTTAAAAAAAAAGAGCTTTATGCCATTCTTTTATCCAACCTGAGGATTTATCTTTTTTTAAAAAAGTAACAGAGAGTGATGGAAAAGTAACAAGTGATGTAATAAGTCACATGCTGAGATACCTGTTTCCATCTTCATAATGAATGACAGCAGTTGGCTACTTTTTAAACACTGCAATGAATGAAAGAATGAATTACTTTTTAAAAACAGTTTCCCAAGCTCTGCACTTGGGGACCAGTCTAATGTTGAAAGTTCAGCTATTCATGATTATCAAAAAGTTAGGAAGTGTTATCCTGGAAATTTCATTTCTTTTCACTGTGGGCCTACATGCCTAGATGTAAGCCACATGAACCCTGAGCTCATGTTGTCTTGGTTGCTCAATTACCTGCATGGTAATTGAGTATGGTAGTGAGACTGGAACAAGGCAAAAATCAAGATTTGAGGAGTATTGCAGTCTCCAGTGATCCTAGCAGTCTCATACAATGCAGACTTCAAATATTCAATATAGGTGACCCATGGAACTGAATATTACTTATGGAAATTGTGATCTTCTGAATGGCAGAGTTATTAGAGAAAAATAGGGGTATTAAATGAGCCATTCGCTCACTCTAAAGGAGCTACATTTAGAGTAAGTATAAATACTAAAGGCTAATTTCAGTAGCTTCTGCATAAATGCTACAACAAAGGGCTTTTATGTGCCACCAAAATTGGAGGAAATTACTTTTTGATTTGGAACAAGCTCATGCCAAGGTGACATTATTATATAAACTATGTTGACTCTACCGATGGATAGTGTCAGAGCAGCTTCATTATAGGAAGCAGACAGGTTTAGTAACTGCTCCCTCTGGCAAGCAAGAGGGTATAGCTATTGGGGGTGGGCAAGATGAAGGCATTGTTTGCCCTTTATGAATTGTACTCTCCTGAATGAACTTTTCTTTAGGCTCTGCATTCCTTGCATTGTAAGAAATGAACCACTGAAAGCTGTTCACACTTACATTTGCACTATTCACATTCGCTTGGTAACTTTTCTTGCTCCCTTTCTTTGGATACCTAAACACTATTTCTAAGTGTTCAACCGAAGTTTTAAGTTACTGCAATGCTAGAAATCTGGGGAGTGAAGAAAAATTCCATGGGAAGGGCCAACCTTCTTATTTTGTAGCATGGCTCTCATTTTGCCTCCCTCCCAAAGCTATACCCCTGGGAAGTTATGCATGTTAGTCTCTCATAGCAAAAGCAACAATAAGAAGTCTAGTGACATCGAAAAAACTTTTTTGGTGTGTGGCTGAAATGTTTGTAGCCTGCAACCTATTTCATAAGATGCAAGGACAGTTGTTATACTTGTAGCTGTTTTGCTGTATGTGTTACTATGTGTTACTATGCTAGATGTCTGAAGGACCACCTTTATTTGACAATGACATTATATTTTTATTTTATTTTGATCTCTCATACAAAAAAGAAAAAGAAAAAGAGTTTCTTTATAATGTGTATGTATATATATATATACATTGTATCCATCCAACAATTTCTACTAAACATATATTGAATCCTCAGATCTTCGAGACAAAAAAAAAAAAGGAACTTCCTTCCGCGAAGTGGTACAGTAAAGAGAAAAAAACCTTTAGTACTCCCCTCTCCAACTTACATTACATTTAATATTTATTTGACAATGACCATTGTTTAGGCAACTTCTATCATCTCTACTTTTCACAGTCCTCTTCTTTCCATCCTTTCTGATTACAATTCCCGACCCACAAGAATTCATCTAGAGCAGTGGTTCCCAAGTTTTTTTGTGTACCTCTTGGCAACCCATGTCCATAAATTGTACTGTTCGTATTAGCAAAATGTTTTGTAATTAGTGTACTTACTGCTGTTTCAAATGTATATGTTGGAACTGTAAATAATTCTACCTATTATTGCACTAAAGTGTTAGAGGTATCCTGAGAAATTCTTGGTGATTTGTCACTATCCACATTATGTTTCATCTTTTTTATTGTGCTGGTTTTCAGCCACTGATCCATTTCTGATAAAAGATTAATTGAAAAATTAAAACAATGACAAAGGGAAGAGATATAGAGAAGAGACCGAGAACTCACTCATTGTTCACTGAACTGACTGAGGTGCCCGCTGATATATACGCTAGAACTGTTGTGACAACACTCAAATGTTCACAAAGCAGAGGAGTGTGAAAGCTGAGCCTGTGAGGAAAGCACCACCAAGCATGCACACTGTAAAGGCGTGTTCATAACATATTGTTTAGGGAGAGATTCCCCACCATTCACCAAATTAACAAAGCAAGGGAATGGGGCTTTTCTTGAGGTTACATAATGAAGGGAACCTACTCTGCTATGTTCAATTAATTTTACCACTTTTGACTTGTATCTTGTCTTGCACTGTTGTTATATATGCCTTTTTCTGCCATTAGTCTTTTTTATTTTCTTGCATATTGCTAAATGTTCTCGTTTGTACCCCTGGGCATACTTGTGCCCCAGGATGAGAATCACTGATCTAAAGGTTAAACTCCATCACTTATAACTGGGATTGAAGAAAATGCTTTCACATTTCCTCTTTGCTAAGATGTCTGTGTCACTCCCCATGTACGCTTGTTCAGTGACCACAGTTAAAATGATCACTGGTGTTGGTAACCTTTGCAATTCTGTTGCCTTGCTTCCTTATCTGGGAAAGAATATTCATAAATATCTGCCCCACTGAGGAAATGCTCCATGTGTCTGAATAAGTGGCCAAAAGCTTATGCCAAAGAAAACTTGTTAGTCTGTAAAGTGGCATGCAACTCTTTATTGTTCTGTTTGATTGATGTGCTCTCTCCCTGGGTATTACCGGATGTAGTTACAGAGTGGAATACAGTATGTCAATCTATGGGCACAGGTACATGCATGTGTGCACTACAGTGGCATAAAAACAAAGCTCGTAAAGACATTTGCACCTAAATGCTACTCTGAAGGAATTATTTTATTGATGGAAGTATCTCCCCTTGAAAACCGGAGGCCCTTTCTGCAGGTCAGCATCCTCCCAGCACAGGGACACAAGAGAAGCAGGATCGCAACAATGCTTCTGCACGACATTGTCGTGGCCCCACCCTTCTCATGTCACCAGCCGGTGTGATTGCAGGGTATGTCATTAACAGAAAAATTCCATCAATGGTCACCAATCACTCAAGGCTTCTGTCACAGCTGGCCATGCAGAAGGGCTGGAAGCATGATCATGTGCTTCCTTCCCCACTGCAGCATGGGAAGAAGACCGGCTGCAGTGTGGAAGGAAGGAGTGTGTCTCTCATGCTCCCTTCTACAGGCAGCTGGTCAGGTGCAGAGGGAAGCGCTGGGGACACACTCCCATCCTGGCAGAAGCACTGCCAGGATTGCGATGGGATGATGTGAGAGAGCATAGGTGTGCAGAAAAAGTCTGAGAGTTAATGCCATAAATGATATTCTTGCAGTTGCACTGTAATGCTAAAAGGTAAGGAGTATATATAGGCGAGTGTCCTCTAGAAAACTGTCCTGTATTTGCATCACTAGGTATAAGTTTGCATATCCACCCATAACTTGAGAACAGGACCTTCAGAGTCATAGGCCGTTTCTGCACGAGCCAGCCGGCCCCTCCTGAAACTGCAAACCCCAGGATTCCATAGGATGTTGAAAGTGGAATCATAGCGCTAGAACAGGCTCGTGCGGAAATGGCCATAGACATAATTGTGCTCAATGCTGAGCAGAAGTAAGAAAAGTGTGGAGGTGTAAGCAAGGGGCTCAAGTTGTAGTGAAATGATAGAGCACACACTGCATACAGAAATTGCTAGGTTTCACCCCTCCTTCTTCAAGGCCCCCCAATGGGGTAATGGTTAGATCCTCGAGTTATGAGGTGCAATTTTTAATAAGGAAATGAAAATAATAATCTTGAATAACATACATGGAGGGTTATGCTAGAAAGCTTCTTAAGCTATACACATAGTTCAGGGCTTTTACTGATCCAGGTATGTTGAAATGAGATATTATCTAGGAACCCTGTCTGTTCACTGCCAACCTTTAAAACAATGTCACTGTATGTACTACCTATGTTTAATTGCTATTTTGTACCATTATCTTTTCTTTACATTCAGGTTTTCTTACAGTTCCACTGACAGCTCATTTTGTATCTAGTTTATGCTTATTTCATCCATATTATTCATGTTTAGGTTAATACTCTCATTCTGTGTTTATCCAACTATTCTTCCACTTGTGATATGACATGTGTATGTGTTGTATGTAATCGATTTGTTATATCCCTATGTGGAAAAGCTTCAAACTTCATATTGCAATATTCCAGACTTTGCTAGATTTTAGGAGCTCTGTACTGTACAAAACTTGGTGAATGAAAAACTAAAGTGTTAGAGGAGTTAGAAAGCTTATTTATCAGAGGCAGAACAGAACATGTCTCTGCAGTCACCCAAGTGAAGGAGAATGATAACATGAAGACAAACAAAACAAAACAAAACACTCCCAAAAGGACATGGACCTCCTCACCTCTGTAAATAGAAACAGAAGAATAACTGTAATAATAATAACAGAACAGTTAAAAAAATTATTTGCTGCTTTTTCATGACATCCAGGTTTGCTGCCTGTGTTGCTACGATGTAATCGTACAACCAGCTGTTCCCCTTCACAAAGAACATGGAATTGAGTTCTCATTTTTAATACAAAAATAAGCTTTTTTTAATTTAAAAAAAGGAGTTCTCATTTTTAATACAAAAACAAGCTATTTGAAAAACAAACAAACAGGATTGCTAATCTCCTGCCAATGAGAACGGGGTTTGAAAAAGTAATACTTGAGACTACAGTTTCCAGAATCCCTAAGAGTGGGAGTTTGTGTGAACTGTGATTCAAAGAAGTTTATTTTCCAACATCTGATTGAGAGGGCCCTATAGGGCCCCTCCTAGAAGACTTAAGCCATGTGTAGGAAGATTGGTTGTCTTTGGTTCCAGCTTCCATTTAAATCCTTAAAACAGCCATGGAGCATTCTGCTTTTGATTAAGGAAGCAACACTGGGCAACCCAAAAGACAGAAGGAGAGCTCAGGATGACTTTGACAGGTTGGAAAACTAGGCTAAAACACAGAGGCCATTTCCACCCAGGGTATTTAAAACTGTGCAGTGTGTCCTCCACGGAGGACGTTTGCACCTTGGAGCAGACTGGGTTCAGAATACTTACCGTAGATCTGCACCTCAGTCTGCTCTGGAACGACCCCAAATGGTCTTCCAGCGTGCTTTTGAAAGACCTGATTTTTCCAGTCTTTCAAAAGCATGGAGCGCACCATTGCGAGCCTGCTCCCTCGTGCAGATTCACAGGCTCTCACCAATGCGAGCCTGCGATCTGCCGAGGGTGGGCTTTAGGCTGGTGAGCTTCACTGGTTGGTCGAGACCCACGACCAACCGGAAGCTGCCATTTTGGACGCCAGAGCAGTGCAGAGCAGCGACCACGCACTGCTCCTCCTCACCCCGGACCGGACCGCCAGAAGATCCGGTAAGTACCAGCATGGGGCGTTTCCCTCACCCCGTGCGGAAATGGCCAGAGAATGAATCTCAACAGAGATACTCTGCATTTAGACTGGAAAAATCAGATACACAAATATAGTGACACATGGCTTGATACCAATATATATGAAAAGCATTTAGGAGTCTTAGTGGACCACAGGCTAAACAAGAGTCAACACTGAGATGCAATGGCCAAATAAATAAATAACAAAACAAAAACAAACACACATACACACACAAAACAACCATAGCAACAACAAAAACAGAGTTATAGGTTCTACCAACAGAAACATAGTTCCCAGGTCACTGAGAGTGTTAGTACCACTCTGGTCTGCTTTGGACAGACCTTACCTGAGTTACTATGCCTACTTCTGGGCACCATGGTTTAAGGATGATATTGAGAAGCTAGAACATTTCTGGTGGAGGGCAGCAAAGGTGATAAAGGGCCTGGAAGCCAAATCCAAAAGGCTGGATATATTTATCCTGAAGAAGAGAAGATTAAATGTTGATATTTGAATATCTGTCACAGAGAAGATAAGAGTAAGGTTGTTTTGTGCTGGTTCCAAAGCAATGGATTATAAAAAATAAGATTTTAAGTAAACATTAACAAGAACTTCCTGACAGGAGTTGCTATTCAGAAGTGGAACAAATCACCTCAGAATGTGGTAGGCTCATTTTTCTTTGATGTTTTTAAACAGAAGTTGATGATCGCTCATCAGAGATGCTTTAGCTGTTGATTTTCTGTATTGGGACAGGTTGGACGAGGTGATCTTTGGAGTACCTTCTAACTGTTCACTTCTCTGGTTCTATAATACTGTGATTCTGTGTTTTTTTTAATGCATAACATTCTTTATTCATCAAGCCATTTCCAAATTAAAACCACCCATTCCTGAACTGCTTGGGCAGGAATGGTCAAATGTGGGAGGTATGGGAGACAGTTTTAATCTTGCACTCCCATGGGGCCACTCTATAAAAATGGCTGGATATTAAACTGGAATTAAACTGCCAGTTTTCATTTCCAGGTGTTTGGGTGCTGTTCTGGATTGCAAGATAGAGTCAAATGTATATTTCAGCTATCTGCTGCTCCTGGAAATCTCTGAGAGTGGTGATCTATTTGGGGCCAGTTTTTACCTCCCACAAAATAGGAAGTTGTGGGGCCTTCAGGACCGGTGGTTGCAAAATGTTCCTGGTGGTGGTATGCAGCCTATCAAGTGCCGGCACAATACATACTCACTGATATTTTCCCCTTCATCTGGGCTAGTAATAGCTTCCAAGAGCCAGCATAGTATAGTGATTTAGATCAGAAGCGGAACAATCCAGATTCTAATGTTTACTAAGCCATGAAACTGATTTTGCGACTTCAGCCCAGTAATGCACTCTCAGCAATAGACTCTTAGGTCACAGGCTTGCTGTGAGGAGAAAGTGGGGGAGAAATAAAACCAGGTATGCCTCCTGGAGCTCGCTGTAGGAGAAGTGGCACGTCAATGCAAATAAAATATTCTGACAGGCAATTTAGATTGGGGAAGTGGCTCAGAGGGGCGAAGGCTTAATTCTCCCTTTCTCAGTGACACTCTTCAGATCCACCTAGCTTTAAAACTTTTTTAAAACAGTTCCAAAAATAAATCACTTTTTTTTTGTTTTTAAATAAAACACTGGCCATTCTGTTCACTGTTTTCTTACAATCTTTCTTTCTTTCCCTCTTAAAACCTCAGCAGCTAAAAGCCAGAACACTAGAAGTTAATTGGAATCTTTGCCAGATTCTTTCTAAACAAAGTCTTATCAAGTCAAATGAATCCATGTTTACTGTTAGGTGATCAGGCTTCACATCTAATGTCAACAGCTCCACTTACCTTTTCTCATGTAACATTTTGAGTTTATAATTTTTTTCTCAATTCAGCTCTAGCAAAGCATGATGCATTAACCCCACTGTGATACCCAAACAGTCCTACAATTAATCTACCTCCTTAAGGTTGTTTTGTACCCAGTTTTCCAGATGACTGCTAATATTTAATAGATTTCCACTGAGCATCTGTGTAAAAGGATATTTATGGACAAGGCCTAATTTATGAACACAAGTACCATTATTCGTCATTACTCTCATTATGGTACAAAAGACTTATCTTGACCTTTAAAGTAACACAATTTGTAGATGCATGTAGAAGATTACAAAGAAATACAATCCATTTCTCTAATAATATGACTGCTGAAGTTAATGGCCTGAGAAATAAAGAATAACTGAAGTGAAGTTTTTAAATTTTTTTTGTACAAAAGCCTCAAACATGCAAAATGGGAATTTATGATAGAAAAAGCCTTAACTTGGAAGGAAAGAACAGATATAGGTGAAATCTTTGTATAGCCCTCCTTGCTTATTTATTCTGTTTTCCCTCTCCCATATACTTCCATCATTTTTCTGTTGTTTGGCAAGCAGATTTTCATTTAATGTATGGCCAGAAAGGGAAAGATTTGGTTTTATAAGGCAGCGATGAGAAGATGTATTTCCACTGCTACTTTTGGAAAATTGAACAGAGCATCCACACCAGAACAAGTGCAGTGTAATAGCTAGAGTGCTGGGCTTGAAGCAAGAGGACCCAATTTTAATCCACTGGAAGCCAAACTCACAGAATAACCTTGGGCCAATTACTTCCTCTCAGTTTAACCTATTTCACAGGTTTGTTGGGAGAACAGGATGGAAGAAAGACACAGATTAAAATGCAATCAATCAATTTAGAATGGGTGAGCCACCACCTTAGATAGAATTGTTAATAGTTTGCTCATTTAAAAAAGAAAATCAAGATGATTTGCAAAAAAAAAAAACATTTAAAAATAAAAAAAATCTCAAGTTGCTTGCTGAAGCAATTGTTGTCCATGTGTTTTCGCACTGACACTTTGGAAGTGTAGTGTAGAAGCTGGATATGAAAAGCTGTGGATGACTTAGACTAGGCACAGAATTTGAAAAAAAATTACTTTTGGGGACCACAGCTCTTGAAATTTCCCCAGCTAAGTTGATTCTAAAAGGTGTAGTTCAGATGGAAGTTTGCTGAGTTCTACAGCATAAAGTCAGAATCTTTCAGGCAGAATCTTCCTTCCTTCTTTCTTTTTTTTTTACTAGCACTCTAAGGTTTACCACCCAAAGCCCAGGAGCAAAAACAGTTAACACAAGTAGGTGAACATACATTAAGAATGAAAGTACTGGCTGCCTCTGAGCCCAGGAATTTGGGAAGAGTAGAAGAAACAAGCTAAGGAAGGCTTCACAAAAATAACCATTTCTGATTCCTCCCCTAGGTGTTCTTTTTCATCAACCTGAAACTAACAGCTACTGGTCAACAACTGGTATTCTGAAACACTTTCTAATCTACTACAAGTCTCTCAGAGAACTTCTACTATATCCTAGGAAATATTGTGTTATACTTCAGGAAAGCTGGAGTCTCCTTTGTTTATAGATGTAATTCATGTTTCGTGATGCTGACCCAAGAAAGGCCAAAACTCATTCCTAAAGCATTTTTAAAAAATTCAGCTGAATCCCTGTGATTTTCCCCTTGAAATGTGTTAGGTCTTTACAACTCCATCCATTTTCCTCCTAAGAAGACCTTTCTTGTAACCATTTAGTAAAACATCCACTTCAGAATTGTTTGGGATGGGTAAGAAGACAACATGGAGAAGAGGGACATGACTCTTGCAGCTCATGTTATAAATAAAACTGTTCTACTCAGGGCAAGGAGGCAGGACAGATGCAGTGTCGGGACCTCCATGTCACTTCCCCAGAGTTACAAGGCTACCTTCTGGAATAAACCACTCTGTCACAACTACACTTGCATATCCTCTAACTGGTTTGGCAGGAACAATCCTGATTAATTCTCTGTTATCTCACTTTTTCAAGTACTTTAAAAATACCGGAGTTTCTCTCTCCTCCTCCCATCTTCTCCCTTTGTCCAAAGTTTATTTCAATTGGTGCAAAATGAATTCAAAGTGCAAAAAAAGATTTCTATTCAATTAATTCAGCACAGGGGAGAGGAGAAGGCTGGATCTTACCCTTTCTAGTAAGTTCATTTAAAAGCAAATTGCCACAGCATTTCCTACCTTGTGTGTGCTTCCTCATTAATAATTTTTGCCCCCTTGAACTTCACACTCATGTTGCTTGGTCACATATGTCCCAGCTTTCGTCTGTGAAATGTTGGAGGAAAGGACAGTGCACTCTTTAAAGTCTATAGGCAGTGACTGTTGGGGGCTCCCATGAAAGCTTCAAGCTAAACTTTGGAGAAGCTATTCCTCAGGTCCTTTACAGTTCTAATTTAGGTCATTTCTGCACTATACTCTTATAGTGCTATTATTCAACCTCCTGTGGAATTCTGGGGTTTTGTAGTTTCCTGAGGCCAAAGAGCTCTTTGGCTGAGAATTCTAAATGCTCCTCCCTAAGCTACAAATACCAGAATTCCATAGGATGTTGAAATATCTTGGACAGGAAATCCCAGTTCTAAAGAAAAGCATGCATTTACTAATGCAAGAGATATGCACACAGATGCAAAGCTGTCCAATGTAAAACACACAGATCCATACTTTTAAGCTGATATATCCCAAAACTGTAGAGTTGTGTTGTTTTAGATGGAGGCTTGTATTTGTATTGTTTACTGATTTAATAATGTCATTTTTAAAAATTGTTGATTTAACCATTGTATGAATGCAACCATTTTTAGTGTCATTTTATGAAAATTGTATGGAAATATCTTAAATAAGCAATTTTTTTTTAAAGTTGTCACTGAAAGATCTTGCATCTCAGCATTCATGTTTTGAAAAGACAGGCTATTGTTAATGCAGATATCTTTAAGGACATATAGGACAAACATTAATGCACAATAACCTATCAGAGGCATATTAGAACACATTTACCTTAGCTTGGAAATAATTGTAATCAGGAGAGAGGATTTACCGCAATTGTGAGGTTTCACTGAATAGAAGCATTCCGTATACAGGATAATAAATTAAATTTTTGGTATTATTTAGTCCTACAACTATTCATTCGTGGGATTACTGATTAATAGAAGACAAGACTAATTGAGCATCCATGTCTTTCTTGGAAGAATAATAGAATCAGAGGGTTGGAAGGGGCCCCATAAGGCATCCAATGCACACCCCCCCCATTCAGTACAAGTCATCCAGCTAAACAATCCCTATCACATAGCTCTTTAATTCCTTTTTGGAAATATCCAGAAAAAGAGACCCCACCACCCTTTAGGTAATTGGTTCCATTGTCAAACAGCTCTTACTGTTGAGAAATTCCTTCTAATGTTCAATCAAAATCTATCCTCCTGTGACTTAAAACCATTAGGCCTGGTCTTACACTCTGAAGGAGAGAAAACAAAATGAAGCAACCACACAAGGAACCTTGTCCCTGTCCCCTATTCTCCGGGACAGCCCTTTATATATTTAGAGAGCACATTCATGTCACTTTCCAGTCTTCTCTTCACAAGGCTGAGCATGTCCAGTTAGCTTAATCTTTTCACATATGTTTTGTCCTCCATATATGTTATCGTCCTTGTTGCCATTCTCTAAATCTGCTGCAACTTGTCCCCATCCTTCCCAAAATGAGGTGCCGAGAGCTGAATGTAGTTCTCCAGCTGAGGCCTAACTAGTGCAGAATGTAACAGGACGATTACTTTCTTTGTCTTGAAAATTAGAATGTGGTTAATTCAGGCCAAAATATTATTTGCCTTCTTTGCTGCAGCATTACACTGCTGGGTCTTATTCAGCTTATGATCAACAATAATCCCAAGGTACTTTTCACATGGTAAGCCAAACGGACGTTCCACTATAACAGCAGAGTACAGCAGATTTTTTTATATAAAGGGAAGAACTGGGGCAATTTCTAATAGGTTCCCTTGCTATTGTACTGGAGCAGAATGCAACATATCATGGCAACCCTTCAGAGAAGGCTTCATCCTTGGTACGCCTAGTCCTTCCTTTTATTTCTCCCACAGAAATAAAGTGAAAATGGGCAAATCTTGAGTTAACATGTTTACTATACTGTACCTTCCAACATTTGACATGTGACAACAATGACACATGTGGTCAAGCAAAAGTAGAGTGTGGTGAAGCCTGCAAAAATTATTAACGAAGAAGAACAGACAAGCTAGGAGAAGCTGCAGCAGTTTGCTTTTGCCCAAGCCTACTGGGAAGGGCAAGATTCTGCCCATTCCTGTCTTCTTCCCTCTGCTGAGTTGATTGAATGCTGACTATTTTTGCATTTTGAACTCACTTTGTAGCAATGGAAGTAAGCTGAGGTGTAACCCATGATGGATGATCCCGATCCTTTGACAGCAGGAGGGAAATATCTATTAATAACAGACCCTATCTCAGGAAAGAGAATCTTTTGATGTCTGTTGAGCCAGAGGTTAACCGAATGGAAATGTAGATATTCAGGTCCAAAGAACTGAAACTCCCCTTGGTGTAGGTCAGACCAAGTAGCCCTAGTCATGTATCCAGAGGAAGACCTCAGAAAAGGCACATATACATGGACTGACTGCAACTTTGACACCTTGAGAGACTATGGCCCTTTCCGCACTGAGGCTTCTAGCGCAAGCGGGGGAGGCCGGCAAGCGCAAGAAGGCTCGTCCGGGAGGCTGCCACTTCCCCCCTCCTTCCTTCCGCAGGCGAAGGAACCAGCGGGGAAGCGGCACCGAAGGAGGCTTGCCGCGCAAGCCGCCCTCCCCCGTGCGAAGTGGGAGACCTCGCGCCGGATTCCCACCCTGCGCGCGTGCGCGAAGCGGGCGGCGTTGCGCCGGATTCCTCCCTCCCGCGCGCGCCGGATTCCTCCCCCGCGTGCGCCAGATTCTCCCTCCACGCGCGCAAAGCGGGCGGCATCGCGTCCCCCCTGCACGCGCGCGCACGAAGTGGGCGTCGCGTCCGTCGCACTACCTCCCCACCCTGCTCCTTCCTTCCGCAGGGGCGGAGGGAAGGAAGCGCGACCCGGTCGGCTCCCGGAGGCTCCGCACGAAAGGTAAGTGCGGGTGGGCGCCGGGAGCGTTGCGCGAGCGCGGGGTGATTTTCGCTTGGACGCGAAAATCAAAAAACCCGCACTCGCGCCGCTTCAGCCCCATGAGCCGGGCGGAAGTGGGAGTGCGTCGTGCGGAGCGACGCTCCCACTCCCGCGAGGCTCACGGGGCTGTCGCGCGAGCAAAGGCCCGTGCGAAAAGGGCCAAAGGGTCTTGTGATTGAAGTTAGTGATCACAAATCACGGGAACTACAAAGCTGAGGTCCACCTGCATAATCCAATTTCTGTCCTTTCCCAGGAAAAGGGTCTACCCCTCCCAGGGATGTTCTGCCCTATAATTGGGCTCCATTTCTGAGCTTTGAGGAATTTTTTCCTTCTTTCTTTCTTGGGCCCGTTCATACATTCCCTCTTTTGTACGTTCACTCTGTCTCTTTGTTTGACAAGCTGTTCTGTGTTTTCCTGAAATAGCAGCCTTCAGGATCAGGTGCAGTATATTCACTTTGTCCCCTCAATTTTTCTTCTTGCTTAAGAGTCTTAATGTTGGTATTCCTTATGTACTTGTGTGAGTGAATGCTTTGTGAGCTTGAGTAAGAAATTTTGCTGATTCAGCCAAATGGTAAAACATTTAAACGCACACTTGACTTCTCTCTTTCTCATGCAGTCTGACCCTGTAGACATCAGATAAAAGAAAAAGTTGTCCTGCCTTCTGTTTTGCCATATTGTGTTCTGCTAATTTCCCTAATATTTATTAAAATTCAGGTGTCCCTCAGGGACCTCAATAGCCAGGGTAACAGAAGACAGAGGAGGAGGAAGGAGGAGGAGAATAGAGAAACTGGGACATTTTAAAAGCAGCTAAAAGACTGGGATGCCAGGGGATTAATTGGGACAGCCACTGCCAAATTGAAATAGTTGGAAGCCATGCTGTTACAGAATCATAGAATCATAGAAATGTAGAGTTGGAAGAGACCAGTCCAACCCCCTGCCATGCAGGAACACCCTCAAAGCACTCCCGACAGATGGCCATTTAGCCTCTGCTTAAAAACCTCCAAGGTAGGAGACTCCACTACACTCCGAGGCAGCAGATTCCACTGCCGGACAGCCCTGACTGTCAGGATGTTCTTCCTGAGGTTCAGGTGGAATCTCCTTTCCTGCAGCTTGAATCCATTGCTCCTTGTCCTGGTTGTGGGTGGTGGTGGTAGAAATTGAGGGAAATGGATAATACATGTCAGATGTTTACTTTCTTGTGTCTTGTATATCGGCTATTGGGATCTTGAAAGATTTCCTAGAGCCATTCAGAAGCTTTGCTATAGCAATTGCAAGCAACATTCTCACTGCCCCCAGCCGAATAGCTTTCTCTAGAACAAAGAACAAGCTAGGACTATGTGATTGAAACAGAGAGATTCACTTTCCTTTATTTGACTGGTCTATCATAAGGAGACTTGCCAGTCCCAGTGTTTCTTGCACCAAAAGAGAGTGGGAGCCAGTGATGCTGTGTCTTCTTTGGGGATCTGCACACCCTTCAGTAAATGTCAAATACATTCATTACTTTCTGTCCTAAAATACATAATACTAAAATAATGGCAGAGAAAGGGCAGCTCATAGGCTGCAAACCACCCACAAGGACTTTTGTGGTCCTCAGGGCTTCCATCACTTTTTTTTTGTATGAAAGCTCCCCAGTACTCTCTAAGAGGCATGGGAGGAATTTTACTGCATCAGTTGTAGACCTGGAGAACTCTTTTTTTTTTCCAACAGAGGGTGATCCAGAAATTGACCTGGCTATTCCCTGTTAAAAAAAAAAAGGCCTCTCCTGTGCTTTAATGGCCCAGAAGGATTTCCAAAACATGGTAAAATTAGTCTTCTATCCCCTTAGGGTGATGGGGAAGTTTTTCTGGTGACAACAGAAAGGGAGCAGTGTCTTACAGTCCCCCAGTGAACCCCTAACCTCCAACTGTTTGTCGCAGTAGAGACTTGGAAATTTGGAAGGAACTTCTCTAAATTTCTGCTTTGCAAATATCCCAGAGAACTTTCTGAGATTTTCTTTATGAAATGTTGCACCTGGGGTGGGGAGGCTTAAGGGCTGCTTTTGGAAAAGAAAATGAATTACTCCCATTTATTTGACTAGTGAAATTAAGAAGAAGCATAAGCAAGTACAAGATGAACTTATGCTACTAACAGGATGCTATCCATTTTCTGTTTACTGTCCTTAGTGCCCTACAGGGAAATAGCAGGGATAGAATATTTTTAAAAAAGTAATAATCCATAAAATACCAGAGTCCACACTGGTGTTCATGTGGCATAGTGCAGGCAGGCATTACATTCTTTGTCCCAATGCAGGCAACCTCTTGTACAAATGGACAATCAAATGGTGAATAGAAGTGGAAGAATCTGTTCATTTTGCTTTCTCCTACATTGAACTTAAAAAAAAAAAAAACATTTGCAAAGAAATTTTAGAAACTTATCAAAACTAATCAGAGTAGTTTTTTTTAAAAAAAAAATCAAATGTGATTGAAATACTTTTTCACCTGCACTGGCTGAACTAGTTACAGTTATTCTCTATCATAAAGAAGTCTATCTTGGGCCTGTCTCAAAAGTTTTTGAATGTGTGGAGCTTCTCAGAAAGAAGAACTGGCTACTTTAACTCACTAGTACAAATATGAATGAATATACGAGAATGCAAATGCTGATTTTTAAGAGTCAAAATCCTCTGCCTGGATGGGTGAATCCATTCCTTTTTCGTTCTCCTGAATTTATTTTAATCTAAAAAAAGTATAAATTTTCAAATTTTGGTGTTCAAAAACGAATCAAACAAAATTTTCTTGCAGCTATAGTACTGAATTGGGAAAAGCCATCTGATCAATGTCAGCATGATGTGTCTTCCTTATGCATGAGAAACACCAACATAGTGAAATGAAGAAGCTATTCCTGCTCTTCTCCCTGTGATATGAAAAGTAGAGCTTTCCCCACAGTAATAGTTCAGACAAAGTAACTACATCAAAAATTTTGCAATTTGTATGAAATTCCTATGATTTCAATGTTACCACTAGTCTCCAGTTTGCAAGGTAGTGAAGTTACAGTATCTTATACAGAGTGCAAATAGGTATCATTCCAGCATATAGATTTATTTCTTTCCCAAAGTTCAATGCTGCTTATTATTGACTGAGTACATAAGTTTTTGTCCATGACATCATAATACTGGCACGTATGAGAGTTTTGATGTATTAGATGTATAGATGGATGCCTAGTTGTGTTAAGACTTATTTTGACAGTGGTATCAAAAACACCCAGAAGACAGTATAGTTTAGGGAAAGGTGGTAAGAATTAAGTCTGAATTACGGAGAAGAAAATACTAGCACCTCCAACAATGCTTTAAAATGACAAAAATGATTTGATACAAGTGGTCAGTTGAAATGCGATTCCCATGGACAAGCAAGGACAAAATATATTCTTCTTCTTTGCCCAATGAAATGACATTTGAAGACCAATTAGCTCCATGTCCAAGAGGTTAACCCCCTGCCTGTTACAACAAGTGTCTGTGAAAAGGAGAGCTGATCTGAAAACTGACCATGTCAACCATGAAGTTATTTCAATACTTTTTCCTTCTTAACAAGATGATTAATCCCATTACCCTCTCACAAGCTTATTTCACACTGAATTAAGCACTTCGTGATAGCACACAACTTGCAGGAGTAAAACTTTGACTTCTTAATGTGATCTTATCAGAATTTTTGCAACCCAATTTCCCTCCAGTAACTGGGTCTGTTTATTTATCTCTTCACTGTATTTCAATCCAGCTTCTTCTCAGCTTTAGGGCCACTTAGGAAAAATACATATAAAACACCTAGTTAATACCTTACAGACAAATACTATGCACAGAAATACTGCTGCAACATTGGCCCACTTCTAAATCAATGTCTGTCCCCAAGAGGCTTAGTCACTGGTGACAATGGGTGAGTGGAAGCATGTGACAGAACCAGCAGCAATCTACTGCTGAAAGACTTGTTCCATGTATCCATAATGCATAGTGTAAGCTTAGTGTTGCTCCAGGATGTTGAAGAAAGTTAAAATGGTTGCCCTCACTGGCTCCAGTTTAATTTTAATTTTAATACCTCCGAGAAATGATATATCATGGCTAGCTAAAATGGTGGGCAGTTCTCAGACCCAGTCAACAATTGAGGGACCACAATGGGTCCTGTCAGAGAACAGGGAGCGCAGGGAGCCCAGCAGCAGTTTGAGGATGTTGGGAACTGAGGCTGGCACTGACATATTTCAAAGAATAATCAAATTTGTGAAGGTCAAACCTGCAAATGTGGAGGGAGGACTGTAGTGATTATAAATACTTTCATGTTCATGATCGTTAATTAGTCATGATTGATTAGTCATGATTGTGACACTATTGCCACAATGATAGCTGCCCCCAAAACCTGCCTTAGAAGGAGATCCATTCTGCTAGAGATTGGAGCAAGAGTGACTGATATTTCCATCAGGTTGGGGGTGGGTGGGCCCTGAGAGATTCTTATTTAAGTACAGTAATCCCTCCACATAGGACCCCACATGAATATGAAAAAAAAACGTGAATAACACACACAAAAAGGATGATCACCATATCCAACCCACCATGGATTCCTTTGGGGCATCAGAGTTCCTTCTCAAGGCAGAAGTGGGTGCCTGGTGGAGCTTCCTGCCACCTCCACTGCTGCCCATACCATTTTAAGAGGGACTTACAAGCCTAGTTCACAGTTTCTCAGGCCTTTTTTGCATGTTACCTTATTGTGGAGGTTCATGCAAGCAGGTTCTTGTGCAAGGTGCTCTCTTCACTGCTCCTTCGTCCTGGAGCTGGCTTCCTGGTCGTGTGACCACCCCGCCCCATCCTTCCGCAGTGCAGCCTGGGAGCTGTAGGCTGCATTGGGGGAAGAAGCGTGACTGGTGCGCCTGGGACAACGTACCGCAGCGCAGGTAAGTGCACGTGGACCCCGGGAGCCTTGCGTGACTGCGCACCATTTTCGGCTTGAAGCCGAAAATGAAAAGGTATGTGCACGGTTTGCATTAGGCTCATGAGCGTCATGTAAATGGGAGTGCATCGTACGGACTGCCGCTCCCATTTACCTCGTGCTCAAGGGGCCCTCTTGCAAAAGAAACTGCGTGCGAAAAGGGCCTCAGTCTCACGAGGCTTGCAGTCCCTATTAAAAATAGCACAAGGAGGCAGCAGAGGTGACAGCAAATGATCTGTGAATAATCAAATCTGCAAAAGTGAAATCCGCCAGTATGGAAGGATGACTGTATATTTAACTAACTATTTAACTAAGTTGCTGATATAGGATTCAGGCCATTTATAACAATAAAATATGAAAGAATATAAAGTTCACTTTTACCAATGTCCCAAGTGGTAGAATAAAAATGTTTTCTCTAAAATGAGACATGGCTTCCAGTGGAAGAGTATTCCACAACTATAGGGCCACCATTGAAAATGCTCTGGTTCTAGTAGGTGGAAATCTAAGTTCCTAGAAAGATGACACTGGAAGCAGCATCTGCTTGACAGAATTTAAAACTTTGGCAGAGACTCATGAGGAAGAAAGTACTTTCTAAGGCAGTCTTAGGCCATTTCTGCACTAGAGTGTAACAGTGTTATTATTCCTCAAAGGCCCCTCCCTAAACTGCAAACCGCAGGATTCCATAGGATGTTGAAAGTGGAATAATAGCACTATAACGGTCTAGTGAAGACATGGCCTAGGTTCAGAACATACAGGATGCTAAGGCAGAACTCAGAAGTAATATGTTACCTGTGGTAGCTCTGCTGTTTTCAGATGCAATCCAGTAAGAAGGCTTGTCTAATTTTAGAGAAAATATGTCACCTGTAACATTATTTTTGGTGGCAATAACCAAATAACTAATGTTATTTTTACAGGTGATATAATGTTTAGATAGTCTTCAATTTTTATATGTAACATTGACTGAAGGGGCAGTTTACTCTGAAATGGCAAATGCCCTTGGCTGCAACATAGGTTGCTGGTAGCTTACTCACAGCTCCTAAAATATTTCTTTTGAAGGGTCTTTGGTGGGATTTGGGGACATTGTTTAATTTTCAAGAACAATGACTGAAAAGTAACATCTTAGTGAAAAGTTATTGTTTAAATTACAAGGAACAAGGAAAAACAAAATATTAGTTCAAAAAGACAAGAAATAACAAACTAAAAGTTTTTCAAAAGCACTATAGCTCTGCTTTAAATGTCAGAAATGGCACTCTGGATTGAGCTTGTAAACCAGTGAAGAAACTTTGGAGCCAGTATGGTGTACTCTTTTTAGTCCTAATTTGTTAAAATTAATCAGTGCCATCTTGACATTTCCAGACTACTTTTAAAGGCAGCCACATCTATTACAGCTGATTAGGGTGGCGATCACCAGAACGCCAATGATAATATCTAAGGCTTGTTCTTTCAGCAATGGCAACAGCTGGCAGGTCAGTCTAAGCTTGTGAAAAGGATGACAATTGCCATTCAAGATGCTGGTAGAGATCCTGGCTTCAAGAATGGCTCCAAACTATCAATTTCCTCTTACAGAAAAAAAGTACGATTCTCTCCAGAATAGGCGTTACCTGGGGTGGCTGGCAAATCCATTGCCATGAGTGAGCCTGTAGTGAGAAACCCACTTCCTGCTTTACAGTCTATCCACTCCTGCAGCTGCTGTGAATTATATGAGAATTAACTCAGTGCTGGGCCCTGTCCTAACAGATGCTCAGCACCAGATAAACTTCCATGCAACCTGTAGCAGCTGCAGAAGGAGCAGCTGTAGAGTCAAGAGCAGATTTCCTATTTCCAATGATCTCCTGGAAACCACCAGCATTTTCCTAAGTAGCAAGGCCACCATGTACCTCAACAAATTTTAGCTCTGCGTTGTCTTATGAATAAATATACAGTGTAACTGTGTTTGGATCAGTTATGTTCTGTGTCATCATCTGGGGTCTCTTCCAACTCTATGATTCTATATATGGAGCGTAAATTGATCTTAAAGTTCTTAAAACTCTTATTAATCTGTGAAGCCATAGATTTTTCCAAAATTGCTGCTCATGTTATATGAGTAGATGCAAGTCGTAGGTTGGAATACCACTTTCCAATAAGAAAAGTTGTTGTTTTATGTTGACTCAAAGGCCCCTCCCTAAACTGCAAACCCCAGGATTCCCTAGGATGTTGAAAGTGGAATAATAGCACTATAACCACCTAGAGTGGAAATGACCACAGCTGCAGCTTCCTTTACTGAATCAATCCACCTAGTGCATTCCACTTTTCTGAGCATTATTGTCTTAAGACAAGTGGGGGGGGGGAAGCATGTATACTTATACCATCTTTATTCCTGATGGAATATGAATCTGAGGAACCTCACCCATCATGTGTATAAAGTTTTTGGCCCTCGTCTAATTGTTTAATTTTAATAAATTGTCATATTTTTTTCTGAGAAGAGGAAACATCCTATGAGGGTTATCTGGATCCTCACTGGAACAATATTCAGATATCCCAAATAAACCACTATTTGTAAGCTGAAAAAGTGTCATTAGCTTTAGTCTAACTTGTGTATCCTTAGATGAATACCAATCAGAGATGTGTTCTACGCTACCATCGTACCTCTCAAAGGCGAGGAAAGAAGCAGCATTATAATAGCAAATGGATAGAAAGGAGGCAAATAAAAGCCTAAAGTTCTAATCAAAACTCTAATCAGAAAGATGACAAATGGTGAAGATTATTAAATTTCCTTTGCTCCGTTGATGAATTTAATAAAGAACTAATCAAAGATCATTAGAAAGCTTTTGTGCTTGGCATGCATTGTGGCTGGATTGCAATCTGAATTTGTGTTTCACTGGTTACCTAGGATTGGAATGAACGCGTAAATATGGGGAGAAATAATTTTAAAATCAGCTATATGTACCAAATGCACAGGCCTCTTAACTGCATTTGCAGATTTCTTACACTTTGATCCAGTGATTAGAAGACTGAAACTATTGTTTCTATTTTCTAATGATCTTTGATTTTCTAATGACCTTTGATTAAATTGATCTTGTCACAACTTACATTCTTTTTCCTCTTTTTTGTCTGAGAGAATTTCATCCAAGGAGATGAAATGCTATAGCAGCCAGTACTATCACTTATAGGGATACTGGATGCAGAGCTTGGGTAAGTTCGTTTTTTGAACAATAACTTCCAGAATCTCCCAGACAGTATGGTTTGTGGATGGACAGGTTGTGAGATTCAGCAAACTATATTCCCCCCAAAAGCAATTTTTTCAGGCTCTTCTTATGAGTACAGGAGATTCCCTTATGGCCATGAAATCATCAAAAAACCTGACCAATCAACAATGAACCAGCTTTTTCAAGCTGTGGTTAAATGCAGCCCAAAATACAATTTCTCCCAGTCTTGAGGAATCATGGGACATGCACATTCTTATCATGGACAGCTAATCCCATATTGTGGCTCTATGGCTATTTCTGCACTAAACTGTTATAGCACTATTATTCCACTTTCAACATCCTATGGAATCCTGAGGTTTGCAGTTTAGGGAGGGGCCTTTGAGGCCCTTCCCTAAGCTGAACCAAACCACATCAATCTATTATGTGGTTACCTAAAATAATTTTTAAAAATTTAGAAAAAAGAAAAAAAGAAAACAGTGTGTTCCTACTTTTAAAAAAAATGGCTGCTTTTTTTTTAGTTCCTTCTGGATAGAAGAAGTTAGATTTGTGCTTTCTGGGGGGGGGGTGGCAGATTGCCCATTTAATGTGGAACCCCATTCTTTCTGTCTTTTTCCCCCAGTTATTTTATATTTTTCTCACAAATACAATGAAAATATATATCAAGAGGCAGGGTACTTATCATATAGTTTGGCAGACAGACAAGGAAATCTTTGCTTGTTAATTTTTCCTTTTTATATCCCATGGCAACTCTAGACAACCAACTCATAACAAATACTTGCCTAGAATGTTAGCCTTGGTTTTGCTTACCAGTCTTTGCATACCAAAATTATATTTATTCATGTTCCCTAAACAAGTGAACCATGAAGAAAAGGGCAAATGAGCCAATGTTCTGGTTAGAACCACCATTTTATCATTTACTCCACTGGTCTGGATTTCAGCTTTGTCTGTTTCATGCCTCATCACAGACTGGAAGCATCAGAAGCTACTTTGATATCTGCTGTCAAAGTAATTAGCTGTTTGCTCTTCAAACTGTGGCGAAAGTATGTTAAGCCACTTTTTGTATTCTTATCACTTTTTAAACACTTTTTTTTTTTTTTTTGCACAAATTACCCAGCATTTCTCTATCAGAGCTTTGATCTGCTGCCTTATCAGTGGCTGGCTCACTGCAAGAGACAGGAGGGTACACAAAGCGATTGGCTGCAGACTCTGCTTGGAAAAAGGAAGGCTGTACAAAGCCACTTGTTAGCTAAGTCAGTCAATATTGACACGACATGGGGATAAAGCCTTCTTTATATTAGAGCCATTGTTGAACTTAGCCAATAAGAAACATCCTTTTCAATAAACTAATAGTTTCCCACCCTCTAAAAATGTCATTTCAATTTCCTCAATTGCATAAGGGCTAAACTAACCACACATTATGCTTACTGAGTAGCATGCAGCTATGTTGTTATTTTTTGTTAGATTTATTACACTTGTGGGTCCTAGGTGTGCACGTATTTCAGTGTAATGCTAGAAATTTGGGGAGTGAAAGAAAAATTCATCTAGGGGGCAGAATTCTTATTTGGAGAGGCAGTGCCTTCCTTTTGCCCTCTGTACTTAGACCCCTGGCTGGTGATTCCTATTTTGAGTACAGCATATAAGGAGGAAAGACCGATTTCAGAAGTCAGAAAAGCTTCTTTTTTGGAACAGAGTTCCAGAATCTTTTTTAAGCACTATGCTAATGTGCAAACAGTTGTACAAGCATTTGTGCTGTCTCAAAAATTGCCTAAGTGCATTGCATTGCCTAATGCAGCCAGTTATTCTGCAAGCATGCACACACAATTTCTCTTATCTTTTTGACTTGGTAGGTGGAGAGCTGATTCACCACTGTCCTTATTATCTGTCAAGCTTAGGTGTCTATTGTACAACTGTGGGATTCAGTGTAAGAAGGCTGGTATATAATTACATAATACGTATCTAGCATTTTGGTCTGGGAACTATAACCCAAAAAGTATTTTCCTTCCCTGAACTCTGTTTATTTCTTCACTGCACAGCTGTGTTCTGACAAAAAAAAATTGTACAGTGCTCACACATGTAGAAAAGCAATTGCTGGAATACTATATAACCTGTTACATTACATAATGTTACATATACCCAGCTATGTAGTAGAGCCAGCAGGGAGTAATGGTTTGAGCATTGGAGTATGACCCTGGGAGCCAGAGTCTCATTCCCCACTCAGCCATGGAAACCTACTGGGTGACCTTGGGCACATCACACACTATCTCAGTCCCAGAAAACCCCATGACTTAGGGTCCCCATAATTTGGAAATCATTTGAAGGCACACAAGAACAACAAGCCATGTAGTAGAAGCTATAAGAAACTTCTTTACTGAATTGCAAAGATGTGCAATAGGAGACCAGCAAGGTTGCCTGATGCACATTGGTGCCCCATGTGCATCATGACCAATGTGATGTGCATCGGTTCCATTATGCATCAGTCGCATTGTGCATTGGTCCTGTTGCGCAATACTGACTTTGCTGGCTCTGTGAACTAGTAACGTAATCGCAGTGCTCTACTGGATATGGATGTTATGAAATGCACAATTCTAATTCCCACATGTGTAAACTCACAAGGACATAAGTTTGTAACTGTTGTCTATTGGGAAATGTTTTTCTAAGGCTACTGGGTGAAGACTATTGTGATTCTTGGTTGGAATGCAGGTAGGGAGACAATAAGAGACTTGGGCAGAAAAAAAATGAAATGCACAGCTATAGGATGGCTGACACCTGGCTTGACCACAGTACATGGGAAAGGGACTAGGAGTCTTAGTAGACCACAAGCTGAACATGAGTCAACTGTGTGACACGGCAGCTAAAAAGGTCAATGCAATTCTAGGCTGCATCAATAGGAGTATAGTGTCTAGACTGAAAGAAGTAAGAGTACCACTCTATTCTGTTTTGGTCAAAACTCATCTGGAATACTGCGTCCAGTTCTGGGCACCACTATTCAAGAAGAACATTGAAAACTGGAAAGTGCCAAGAAAGGGATGACCAAAAAAGGAAAAGGCCTGGAAACTATGCCCTATCAGGAATGGCTTAGGGAGCTGGATATGTTTAGCCTGGAGAAGAAAAAGTTAAGAAGTGATATGATGGCTGTGTTTAAATATTTGAAAGGATGTCATATGGAAGATGGAGCAAGCTTGTTTCCACTGCTTCAGAAACTAGGACACCAAGCAATGTATTCAAACTACAGGAAAAGAGAGTCCATTTATGAAGACCTTTCTGATAGTAAGGGCAGTTCAGCAGTGGAATGTACTTCCTTGGAGTGTCCTTCTTTGGAGGTTTTTAAGTAGAGGCTAGATGGCCATCTGTTGGGAGTGCTTTGATTGTGCATTCCTGCATGGCATGAGGTTGGACTGGATGGCCCTTGTGGTCTCTTCCAACTCCATGATTCTAAGAAATGCCTTGCAGAAAAGAGAAAATACATACAGTGTAGACCTATTTGCAAGGCATTTCTTCTTTTGGCAAGACATTCCCAACTCTTTTTAAATGATGCAGTCCCTCTTTATTGAATGGCCATCCAGATTAAGTCAAAGGAAGTTTTCTGCCACAGCCTAAGAAAGTTATTCTTTGGGACTACAGTTCCCAGAATCCCTCAGCCAGCATGAGGTGTCAGTGCAAGGTTTGGCTGGTTTGATGGTGGCTGCAGAACAAGGACAGAGCTCTGTTAGAGCCAAGCTCTGTAGCTGAGTCACTCACACACTTGCACTCATCAGGCTCCTGGGGATGGAGGAGACTGTGGAGCCAATGTACTTGATTTTAAAGTGGAATGGAGCGGCAAGATCCTCTCTTCAGATAGCATTCCCTTTGTGAAGTGGCAATACTGTTGGCTCTAAAAGGAGCATGTTCTTACACTGAGAATTATGTTAAAAGCTACCATGTTTTATTTATAGAAGAGCTCTAGAGAATATTTCCCAGTTAGAAGGGGGAAACCTTGGCACTTTCCCTTCTCTTTTTCCTTTACAGTAAGGAGATAGTGGTGTGATAGTAGTAGCCAATGTACTCCTTTGTCAGTTCTATCCTCAAACACATCAGAGGACATGAATACATGTTGCATAGACTACATAACTTACATTGCTGTTTAGAGTGCTTGAAACTCATTGTATTCAGGATTGCATGATACAGAGGAACAATAGTGCTCTGAGTCAATGTGGTGTAATGTAGCATAGCCCTTTTAACATGCCAGTCTTGTTGCGAAATGGCCCCGGGAGCACTGCGCAATTGTGAGAACTGTTCCACATGATGTCCTCGCAATCGCGCAATGCTCCTGAGGCCATTCCATGGCAATCGTGCAGTATATCATTTTTGGCTCATTGCTGAAAATGATGCAAAATTGTGCCTCCCTCCCATGCCCCCCTGCACTTATCTTGTGTGTGGAGGCTCTGGATGTGCGACCATCACGCTTCCTCCCCCAGCGCAGCCTAGGAAAGGACCTGGCTGTGCTGTGGAAGGAAGGGACAGAGCCCTCATGCTTCCTTCCACCCAGCACACAGCTGGTGCAGAGGGGAGTGGAGGGAACGCAAGTGCCTCTCGCAAGAGGCTTCTCGCGTGATCCCCTTGCGATGACACTGGAACAAGGTAAGGTGTGAAAAGGGCCTTGGACAATCCAGGTTCTGGTGCCTACAAAGCCATTAAACTCACTAAGGGTTCCTCTAGATAGGACAAATGTGTTGGGAGGCTGTGGTATTTCTTGCTGTAGTTCAAGAAAACCAATAGGGTTTTTTTTTTAAAAAGTGAGCCATAAAATGATCTTGAATTCTTTGTTGCATGCATCATTTTCATAAATTAGACTGTATTAGAACTTTGAAAACAGAGTGGCCCACTTTTTAAAGCTGATGACACATCACTGGATCTGTCAAATAGCCTTCTATGATTTTTTTTAGCTGATCCAGATCCCCACCTGTCTCCCCAAACTAGTTGCCTACAAGTAGATTATTTTTTTTAAGTGCAGGTATTTGTTTTTTAAAAACGTAATACATTTATAAATCAACTTTCTGGCTAACAGGATTCCCAAAGTGTTATAAAATTAAAGAGAAACAAAACACTATCTAAAAACAAACTAAGCCTAAATTTAAAAACAAAGACCTGACAAAACAATGCAGTTTTGACCAGCCACTGGAAACTCCATGAATGTAGGCCATTTCTGCACTAGACTGTTATAGTGCTATTATTCCACTTTCAACCTCCTGTGGAATTCTGGAGTTTGCAGTTTAAGGAGAGGCCTTTGAGGCCCCTTTGAGGCCCCTCCCCAAACTGCAAACTCCAGGATTCCGTAGGATGTTGAAAGTGGAATAATAACACTATAACAGTCTAGTGCAGAAATGGCCTTGATTCAACCTGATTTTTCTTGGAAGGGAGCTCCACAATGGAAGTATATTGCTACAGAAAAAGCCCCACCTTATGTAGTCACTAGAGACCCAGTATGGTATAGTTATTTAAGTGCTAGGCTAGACTTTAGGAGACCAGAGTTTGAATCCTTTCTGAGCTATGGAAATCTACTGAGTGATTATGGGCAAGTCACAATCTCTCAGCTGTTACCGTAGTTTCTAGCCCAGACTTGGGGAATATTAGATATCATTTGATATCAGTAATTTGGCCTTCTTTACCCCTTCCTCTTCACGTGCTTGTGAGGCCCCCGGACAAGCACACACACAGGCACGGCCGACAATAGCTGAAGCATTCCAAACAAATACAGGCAGGCCAGAAATAGCCAGACTGCTGCTTTAGGAGACCTCAAGGCAAGTACCACATTATGTATGCACGCTACTTCCAAAGGACTCCCTGCCCCAAGCAGGCTGCTTAATTAGCCGAATACTCAACTGTCAAGCACTCTGTGTTTGCATACTGGCTACTCTATAGACAACTCTGTCATAACTCAATCATGCAAAATACTGACCTTTCAGAGGCTTTGTCTCCAGCCCGAAACTCATTGTTATCCCTGAGAATGGACTAGCCTATGGCCACATTTTGCCCTATAAGACCCCCTGACTTTGAGTGCTTCCTTGGATTGCTCTTGGCTTCCATCACGCTTTGCTGTCGCTTTGTTCAATGAGCCTTCCCTTCAGCCCCTCATGCTGAGAATCTCCTCTACTACAGACCTTTTTCATCAGACTACCCGGGCTTCAGGACAGGTGTAGTATTTCCCATACAAAACCTCCTCTTAAAATCCCTCTATCCAACTCCAATCTTTATTTCTATAGATCTCTGTGTGAGTGTGTTGCATACATGTGTTTGACTGTATATCAATAAAAACAACAATTATTATTTACTTCTGTTTGCTCCTCGACTCGGCCTGACCCCGTAGACACTGGGTAAAAGATCTCGCTAGGTTCCCTGCCTCTCGTATTGCTAGCTTGTGCTCTTTGCTAATTCCCAACTTTATAATATTTGGAGCGCACTTAGGTGTCTCTCACGGGACCCCCAGAAATCAGGTAACACAGCCTCAGAGGAATGCAGGTAACCAGCTCTGAGCAAACCTTGCCAAGAAAACCATGTGATAGGAATGCCCAAACCACAATCCACTTGAAGACTGTTAACAGTAGCAATATCAAGAAGTAACTATCAACCTAGTCTCTTAGGGTAGAGGGGAGGATTTTGCTCATGACATCTTTTCAATTGCCAGCTTAAAAGCATTGAATTAGCTGTTGTGTTTCACATACATCTTCTTCAGGCTTTATGTTAAAAGAGGTAGAAAAGGACAAAAGGGGGAGAGAAGTTTCTGGTACAAGAACATTAGAAGACCCAGCTCAAATACATGGCAGTACTGAGATGGTGATCTAGGTTCTCTGCAAACTAACCAGGATCAGATTTTCTGGACAATGCTGAGGAATGCTGTTACATGAAAGCGTACTGGGGCACATTCACATAAAAGCTTTGTTCACCTTTCCTTTGAGAGTATAAAAACCTGCAGTTTTTTTTTCAATCTGTATCTTGAAGATCTCATGTAATCCTTTCACAAATATGTAAATGCAGTGCAGCTGTGAGCCTTAGCAAATAAGGCACAATGAGTTATCTTATCCTGGGGTTTTCCTCTATGTAATTTTCAGCAATAATTTAGTTCTTGTCTTCCTTTCTGAAGGGTTTAAGGAATGACCTTAATTCTGCTTTATTTGCTCTTGCTCTCTTTGTCTCTTAAGCAGTTGCAGCGAAGACCAAGACAAACAGTAGATTAGCAATGTTACTGTTTATAAGGTTGGTAAGTTCCTAAAAATGTACCTGGTGGAAACTGACAAAGAAACACACAAAAAACAATGATGTGGACCGCCTAACTAGAAATGTGAAGGCCTGGGGTGATGGGACAGAAGCAGAAAAATGGGAAACAACTCCCTTTTTTTGTTTTTTTATGTAGCCTTCCCCCCTCCCCAAAGAACTGGGAAAAAGTGGATTATGGAATACTTTCTTTTGGAATGATAAATATTTAAAGACAAGGTGTTTTTGTTTTTACTGATTTACTATCCCAAAGTCACTTCTAAACATTCGAGTGACAGAAAGATATTCTTGTAAGATTATGTACAGTATCCGGTCATTACAGTCCCAGACATTGGTTTTCTTTTCAGAGTTCTTTTTATGAGAATGAGTATGTCTGCCTGACAATGGAGAAATAGTGCAGACAAAATAATGTTCTTCGTTTTACTGATGTTAATGGTGTATTCTATTTTATAAATGGTGGAGGGGCATTGCTTGATCATCCATCTAGCAAAACCAAACACATTCCTTACAGTTCAGTTGTTCCTTACAGTTCAGGATCTTGTTGTTCCATTTGTTATGCAGAAATATTTTCAAAGGTAAGTTTAATTTGTAATAATATTCTAGAGAAACTGTACTTTTAAGATATGAATCACAGTAATTCTATGTCAACCAAGTTATATATAATGCTTTTCTGTGCCTAAGTAACTTTGTAAATGGTGCTAATATTGCCTTACTTTAAAAAAATCATTTTTTAAAAAATTACCCCCATGGCTTCAAAATTTCTGGACATCTTACAAAATAAGTGTATTTAATAAGGGTTTTTTAAATAGTTGTGTTTTTGTCACTGACAGGACAACTTAGTTGTGTGGATGAGTGTTTTATTAAAAAAAATGTGTGGATGAGTGTTTTCTTTCTCCTTCCACAGAAGCATTTGCTACACCAAAATGCTACAAAATTTATTTTTACTGTTTTAGCTAGGTCTGGCAGTGGAGCACCAGGCACGCAGGCAGAAGTGTTTACCAAACATAGACAAGAAGACAGACAGAGAGGCAGAGCACCACTTTTCAAATGTGAGCCAGTTTTTTGGTCAAGGAGACAAAGCACAGAGCATCAATCAACTAACCAGTCTATTAAAGTGCAACTAAAGCTCATGCATGGTAAAGATATGACAGCTTACTTGAGAACATGATGCTTTTGCACTATTTTACCAGCAGTCCAACTGATTAATGTTTTTCAAAAAATGTATTACAAAAGTTTTATAAAGTTGTCAGGCAAAGAGAGAAAAGAATCACAAGAAAAAAACAAGGTAGTACTGCAATCAACATAGCAAGTAATACAAGAAATACAAAGTCTTCTAAAGTTTAATGTAAAGTCAAAGGCTTTCATAGCCGTAATCCATGGGTTGTTGTGGGGTTTTCGGGCTATGAGGCTGTGTTCGAGTAGTATTTACTCCTGACTTTTCGCCTGCATCTGTGGCTGGCATCTTTAGAGGATCTGGAGACATAGAGGTGGAATGAAGTATATATATTTGTGTGATCCCCAGGTGGGAGGGATTTGCATTTGTGATGCATTAGTGATGCAGCTGGCCTGTGAGACAGCCCATTGTTGAGTGGACTAGCCCCCACAGTTGCATTATCAGTCGGGATATGCATAACAGTTATGTGTGCATTTAAGTACTCGTTAGCAATCCATTGTATTGTTTCCTGTAAAGAGACCTCTTGAGTTTGGAGGGTGTTCACTGGCATATTTTTGAGTCTTGATTTTAGTGTTTTTCAGTACTGGTAGCCAACTTTGGTTTATTTTTTGTTTCTAAAGTTGTGGTGGGGATAAATAATGCAGCGCAAAGAAGTAATGAGTGATGGCAGGATGCTTTATCAGATGTCCAACAGGTGAGAGCCGCCTGTTGAATCCCATTTATTTACTCTTAAGATTTTTTTTTAAAATCTAGACTCACATTGGAATCTTTCATTTCTTGTCCCTGTATTTCCTGAACTATATGTCTTATATAGTTGCCTGCCTAAGCATTCTGACAGGAAGAAGAGACTGAGAGCTGCCACCATGATGAAATTTGGCATTCTGTTCTAGCCCTACGATAGTGTCCCCGCTTCTCCCTGTCCTCAGCAACACTATCTAGTGCCTCAAAAAGTGATTCAGCGGACTGCTGGTCTTATAATTCTTTACCAATTTACCCAAGTTTACATGCTATGAAGACAGTTAGCATTCCTGAGATCCACTCCCAACTGAAGAGGGTCTCAGACAAATACTCTGTGTTTTCTGTAGTGATGGACTGCTATTTCCAGTTTTTGGAGCTGCCTCTGTCTCAGTGGTACTTCTATTGCTGCCTCCTGTTTTCCTCTGAACCCCAAGCTTAAATATAGTTCTCCTGACAGTGGAAACAGTACCCTGAGTCCTTACAGGTCTTACAGGGGATGAAGCACACTTGCATCCACTACCACAGGAGCTACTGACCTTTACAGGTTTTACTGGGAGTAAAGGCAAACAAGTCTGCCTTTTTCTGTCTCTTGAAGTACCACCTGGATTTGCTTTACAGTTCTGGAGATGCCTCATGATCAGATGTTATATAAAAATAATAATTGTTAAAGGGGGAAAAGATAAGATCTAATGGAAACAGATCTGCATGTTTTCATTCGTTTGACAGAGATAGCTGTTTGTATCATATCATTGAAAAAGATATTATGAGGATTTGACAGTTATTAACTGATATCTGCATTTGGTCTCTCATTTAATTTTCTAAATTTTTGTCTTGTAGAATAGCCTAGCTTAACCCTCTATTTGCCTTTCTTGTTGATTTGAATAGTAACCTGTTTATGAGTATGTGCATGGTTTCAGGCAGTGAACTTATTCTCCTGACTTCTTGCAATTGCTCCAGTTATTCAATGTTTCATTTGCTATCATAGTATATCATCTGTCCAGTGTGCTCTCCCTCTCTCTCTCTCTCTCCTTCTCTCTCTCTTTCTCTTGACAATTTTGGCCTAACAACAAGCACATTAACTTAACTTAACTCACAATGCATTATATTATACTATGGATGTCATCCTGTCCAGTATTTATGATCTTGTAAGCCAGACTCATGATATCATAAATACTGTGATTTACATGTACGTTTGTGGCAGCAACACAGTGACCACGAATGCCCTCGAAAGTCATCTTAAAAGCCAGGCAGCAACCAATGGAGTTCTGAGGCACTAGAGAGCAATGTGCTGATTGATTATGCTTCCCAGCTCCTCCTGTCAAAAAGATGTGGTGCAAAAAGCTGTTGGGGCAGTTCTTGGCTCCTTGTCTTGTGTCTTCTTTGGTTGGTGTGGTTTCTAAGATGGATTTTGAGGGGTTTCTAAGATGGATTTTGAGGGGTTGAATCAGGAGGTGACAGAGTTATAGCATGATAGCTGGATCTGACAATCTCAACCAGCATATTTAATACATATTGTGCAGGAAAGCAAACCTAATTTTATGTTAGCCTTTAAAGTAATGATGTTAGCTCTCATTGCATGAAAGAATGAAAGAAAGAAGAAGGAGGGGGAAAAAGAAATAACTGACATGATTACCATAATGAGTTATTTACAATCTCTGGAACAGAATTAAATGCATATGCATATACAGCCAAGTGGAATTTGCTCCTGTACACATGATTTCCGATTTTCCATTTTTCACAACGTGAGAATGTGGATGTTGTACACAAGGTCTGCTCAATATCTGGAGTAGAGGAAACAGATCAATGTGTGTAGTGGGTCTATCACAGCGGTTCTCAACCTGTGGGTCACGACCCCTTTGGGAGTCGAATGACCCTTTCACAGGGGTCACCTAAGACCATCGGAAAATACGTATTTCCGATGGTCTTAGGCTCCATTCCCTCCTCAGTGGTGGTATGCAAGTGCAGGCCATGCGCTCGCGTCCTTCTGCCCCCTTTGGTGGGAGCGCGTGTGGCCACAGCATCACCACAGCAGGAGTGGTGGTGCACATGTGCTCGTGTCCTCCTGCCCCCTATTCAGAAGGGACTGAAATCGCTCCCCTTCTCCCCTACCAGGAGAACCTCCCGTCTGACAGGCCAGCTTGGGGGGGCGGCGGCGGCAGCACGGCGGGGCAGGCCCCCTCCTTGCCATGGCCCCTGCCCCACTTGCCGTGGAGGAGGGTGCTGTGGAAGGGCCGGGGGCCTGCAAGGCGGCGCTTTTCCGGGGGGGCGAGCTGCGCCCGGCGCAAAAGACAAAGGTACTGGGATTCCTCCCCCCCGGCCAGGGTTGACACTCTGAAAACTTTTCCCACACTGCCCCCCCCCAGCGGAAAAGACAGCGAAGCAGAAGCAGAGCCCGGGGGGGTTCTCAGAGTTTTTTCCCGGGGGAGACGTGCGGCTCCTCTTTCCCTTCCTGCCCACCTGCCCCCCGTTCCTGGCCGGTGAGGCGGCCTTTGCTGGCGGGGGGAGGCATTGTAAATAATAAATAAATAATTTTATGGTTGGGGGGTCACCACAACATGAGGAACTGTATTAAAAGGTCGCGGCATTAGGAAGGTTGAGAACCACTGGTCTATCAGGTCAGCAAAAGCCATAATAAGAAAATGAAGCAGTTATATGACATCAAAATAGTTAAAGATTTTCTATCTCTTCAGTCATAAATCAAAATGGAGACTATAATCAAGAAATTAGAAGAAGACTAGGGCCTGAAAGGCCAGTTTATGAAAGGACTAGATAAGATCCTCAAGTGCAAAGATATATCATGAAATGCCAAAGTCGGAACCATCCAGGCCACAGTATTTCCAGTTTCTATGTATGTTTGTGAAAGCTGGACAGTGAGGAAAGACTCATTTAAAATATGGTGCTGGAGGAGATTTCTACAGATATCATGGACCCCCAAAAAGACAAATGAATGGGTTCTAGAGCAAATGAAGCCTGAACTCTCACTGAAAGTCAAAATTACTAAAGTGAGGCTATAATACTTTGGACACTTTGTAAGACCACATGGCTCACTGGAAAATATGATGATGCTGGGAGAAGTAGAAGGCAGTAGGAAAATGCTTGGTCCATATTACAGATTGATTGATTCCAATCACAGAAGTCACAGCCCTGAGATTGCAAGATCTGAGCAGGGTTGTTGATGACTGGGCCACTAGCAGGTCTCTCATTTCATAGGGTGGTCGTAAGTCAAAGCTGACAACAAATAACAAATAAAACTATCTGAGGTGTTACTCGTTACTTCTCTTTTATAAAAAAAAACCACAACATGTTTATTAATTTTAATGCAAACTGATTCTCAACAGCAGAGAAAAAGAAAAAAGAAACAACCTATACATAATATATGTATAGCTAAAGCTAAAACTAAATAAAATTAAACTGAACTGAAACAAAGGCATAATACTAAAACACATTACTAAAACATTAATTTATTACCATAAATACAACTTACCTACACTAGCTAAAACACAAAAGAACTTTGACCTCTCCACAAAAACTGTCATGAAAAAGAAAAACCAATTAATAGGAAGTGTCTTATTCTATCATTATTCTACCATTCTGCAGATCTAACTACATTCTACTTATCAGAATTACTAACAACCATAGTCAAAAATTGTTAGGTTTTTTATTGCTCAAAAACAGTTTCCAGTCTTTCAGAAAATCTTTAATTGGTTTATCTTTTAAAATCCACATCATTTTGGCAACTTGAGGAAAATCTGCAACTTTAACAACCCACTTTTCCATTGTTGGCACTTTAGTTGTTTCAGAGTTTGGGCAAACAACATTCTTGCAGCTGGTGACATTGAAAAAATCTACCTTTAAATTTTTTAAAAATCAACATATAAATCTTAGGCCAACAATTTTTCACCTTCTTGCAAGTCCACCACATATGAAAAAAAGATCCTTCCTTATCCTGACAACCACAACATTGATTTAAAACATTCTTAGACATTTTTGACAACTTGTACATATTTTCTTTCAAATTACTGCACAGGGTAAATTTTATATCTTTTTATACCTTTTCTATCTTTAGTGCACATTTTTTCCCATTTGAGCTTTTTACTTCTTTGTCTTTTTAATGGTTTGTATTAGTTGTGGTTCAGTTAAAAGTATTAAGTTTCATCTTGCAGTTCATAATGAAGTTATGCCCTTATGCAAGGATAAGTCTTTCCCATGTACAGCCACAAGTACAGTTGCATGTTAGCTCATGATAGATTTAAGTGGCTTCCAGTATTAGTCATATGTATACATGTAGAAAGTACAAAGGAACAATGTCTCCTAAGGGTGACATGTGAACTTTCCCTAGGAGAAGAAGAGTGATTCATGCTCTTGGGGAAGATGTACAAGTTGACATTACAAATATTAATAACATGGGGAAATGCACAGGGTATACTGTCTTTTACTTCCTATGTTCATGTATAGGATTAACATCCAAAGTGACTCTAATGGATAGGCACAAGAAATCAATCCATGCTTTTGGAAAGTCATCTACACTTAAGTCTTACTTAATAGCCACAATGCAATTAGTGTTTGCATGATGAACTTTTACTCTCCTTTGAAAGCTGTCTTTAGACTGAAGGTGCTTCTAGTTCTACAGAGTTTGCCACCATCCAGTTCTAAAGGTGTAGAGCTGAAATCATTCTAACTAGAGACCTCCTTCAAGACTGCTCCAGTTCTAGGAAACCAGTTCAAACGTTTTTCTTCATAGGAACCAATTACTTCAATCAGGCAGGACAGAAATGTATGGCCAGAACGTCTCTTTTATCTTTTTCCTTTGTCTCTTTTGGTCTTTAGATTTCCCCCTGCTGCATGGGATAGCTTCCCAGGATTTCAGTGCTTTTAGAGAGGAAGCAAGAGGGAAAATGGACTAATTGGCTTTGAAAAATGAGTGTGTGTGTGAACAGAAATGAACTAATTAGTGCTGGGTCAGCATAGCATTTGCTTCAGCACTACTAGAGTAACATAAAGAGTTATCCATATGATGGCATTATTTAATGTCCCTGTAGAGTTTATACAAACCAGAGTTGGTGTTGTAGCTACTGACTTTCATTAGGATGTGGATATCCTAATACTATGGTGAAACATTAAGATGATAAGACAGTATATCTATTTGGTGGCTATTGTACCTAATGGGACAACACTGATTTTCAGAATGCTGTTAGGAAAGGAATATTACCATGCTACATATTACACCATGGCAAAGTGTAAAGAAAAAAACAAGGTAACTATTTAGAGTGGCTGCTGACAACACAATTGTTTGCTTGTATGCTTGTTTGCTCACTAGTACATCCCATTGTGTTCATTTCAGCTGCAAGCAACAATCCAATCTTTCCCCTGCCAAAGTTCTAGCTCTGTGTAACAGAGAATGGCACACATTGTAATACCAACATTGTCTTTTCTTAATAAAAAAAAATCCAAGGGCTGGAAATAGATGTGCTACAATCTCCCCCATCTCTCTCTCATACAGAGATAGATGAACATTTTTTTTTTACTAAAAGCTTTTTATATTGGTGAATAATTTCCCTTTCAAATGATGATTAAATCATTTTGAAAAACCTACAGAAAGATTTTTGTCTGTTACTTCATTCCACTGAAACAGAGAAGGGATATCTTCATTTCCCTTCTAAGGTTTCCTTCTAGTTTTCCTTGGCTTTCACCAATCTGAGAAAGAAATAATATAAAGTGTCTACCACTAGGATTTTAAAAAATGGAAGATAAATCCCCTGCAATAAAAAAAGATTTTCTTAATTCTCCAAGTAGCATAACAAAAGTAACTGTCTAGCAATTACTGCTAAGCATTAGAACAAATTATTGAGTACATGATATTTCCTACAGTTATGCTCTCCCACTCTTAATCCATGAGTTTCCATTTCAAACAATCAAATAGTAAAGAGACTCCCAGATCAACCCCCCTAAAAAATGAGGAAGCAGCAGCATTGATTTTAAAAAGATTAAATAAAAATTGCAAAATTGCTGGTATTTGTACTCACAATCCAACAATACTAACTAAAATATTCCAGAGCTATTTTCTTACTGCTGTTTTTACTCCCTTTTTTTTTTTTTTACAATAACATACATTTTCTTTTTAAAAGGAACTTAGTTATTTCTTTGGTTGAGGCCTACTTGCTCCTTTTTCATGTGAGATTTTCAATACTCCGAAATGATGTAGAGCAAAAAAGGTCCATCCACTTCACTCGTGATGCCTCCTGCATTACCTAAACCACAACAGAACAATGAGAGACAACAGAGCTTTTCTCCTCTCTAACAATTCAGTCACCATGACAACTGGCAGAAGAACGTTTGGCCAGAAAAAGCTTGGAGATTGGCGGACCAGACTAATCAAAAAATAGAATAACATGACAACAATTACACTGATGAGTGAGAGGGAAGCTACAGATGCATTCAGACACCTATGCCACTGCTGACTCAATGCATTCATCATTTTTTTGTTTTTTTTGTTTAGTGTCTTGTGTTTTTGAGAGCAGGTATATAGACAAAATCGAATTGTGTAACAGAATGTCAGTGCTCGACTTAAATAGAAAATTCCTTTCATTTTTGCTTTTCTGCTTCAAGCATGCTGAAGAGGGTTTAGGAGAGATGAGATTTTGAAGTGAAATATGTAATAGATACAATATGAGTGTCACAAGGCAACTTTATTTAACCTTATAATAAGCTAAATATGCAAATATGACAGCTGATGTGGACAGCTGATCACAAGAGTTAAATAACCTTCTTCTCAGACCTTGGCCTGGAGTGAGTCAAAGGTGATTTTTAAAGGCAGTCCCGCTGTGTGTTTTTTATATTTGATGGTATTACATATATAAATATATAAAGATTGACAATGTTGTGCAATGTTGTGGAAATGCATAAAAGGAACAATTCCTGAGCACAAAGGCTACAGTACCCACCAGGGGTTTGAGCTATGAATTGAAAGAATGAATGAAACAAGGGCTTTTTAAAAAAGTCAGATGCTTATATCATAGCTATTTTTTAATTATTACTTTTGTATTCCAATTTTGCTGAAAGAACTCAGTACAGTGAGCTCCTGCACACTTCACCCCCATTAATTCATCAATGCATTCATTCATTCATTCAGACATTTAGGCATTTTTCAGATGCATGATTAAATAAAAACTTATTATTTAAAATAAACAAAATACCAAGTCTTTAGATTTTAAATGTGAGCAGGAATAGGTGTATCTGAGCACGTGTTGGAATAGCTCCTTTTTGAGAATAGAGTTCCTGGAATCCTTCTAGTGTTCATAATGGCTGATGGATTCTGGCAGTTATAGGCCTTTTCCGCATTTTATTTTTAAAATGGGGCAGCGCGTCCTCCAGCGAGGACGTTTGCACTTGGGGGCGAACTCGGTCCAGACTACTTAATGTATGTCCGGACTTCAGCCCGCTCCGGAACAACCAGAACTGGTGGTTCCCCATGCTGTTGAAAGACCGATTAAAAGAGGTCTTTCAATAGCCCGGTGCTCCCCAGTCCGTAGCTGTGCTAATGTGTAGATCTGCAGGCTCACACCAGCGCGAGGCTGCAGATCTTTCAGGAGCGGGCTTCCGACTGGCGAGCTTCTCCACTTGGTGGAGAGCCTCCACCAACCGGAAGCCTCCATTTTTGTCCCCGGAGAGTGTGTAGCGCGGGCACGCACTGCTCTGGATCAGCGTGGATTGTCAGGGGGGAGCGTGCCAGTCCGGTGAGTAACGGACTGCCCCATTTCCCCCCAAAGTGCAGAAAAGCCCATAGTATAAAAAAAACTGCTATTCACTCACTCACTCACTCACTCATTCAAGGCACTTTAATAAATAACAACCAATTAAAAACTGTCCAAACTCTTCTTTAAAAATACAGGCCCTTCCTCCACATTTGTGGGCTTGACTTTCATGCATTTGATTATTCACAAGGCATGTGGTTGCCCCCCAGCCCGCATTCTCCTCCTCCCAGTCTCTCTCCCCTTTTGCTTGGTCATGCATGCCTTCCTTCTCTGCACCTGGGCAAAAGGCAAGGAAATTGGAATCAGAGCACTGTATGTGAAGAAGGCAGGTGCACACATTCCTTCCCCTCTTGTCTTTTGCCCAGCATGGGGAAGAATGTGTGCCAAGGGAAAAGGCAAGGGAATAGAAAGGATTGCACCTTATGCAGAGAAGGAGACTTGCATATGCCTTCCTCTCCCCCATTCCCTTGCCCTTTGCTCAGGTGTGGAGAATATATGCAGAGGCAAAAGGGAAAGGAATGGGTGGGGGTGGCATGTGTCTCTCCCCCTCTTCTGTTGCCTTTTGCCAGGCATAGAAGAGGAATGCCTTCTCCATGCCCAGGCAAAAGGCAAAGGAATGAGGGGGGGAGGCAGAAGAGAATGGGAGGGGGAGCATGGGGGGAAATTATTCACATTTTCCCCACTTTCATTAAGGTTCTGTGCCCTGAACGCTTATGAAAGTGGAGGGGCCACTGTAGTTCCAGAATGAGATAAACAGTTTAAAATAAAAACAAAAAACAGACATCCCAAATTTTAAGAGGCCCACGAGAAAATCATAAGAGATGCATCCCACCTGACCATCTTGGGAGGGATTTCCACAGTGGGGGTGCTGCTACAGATAAAGTCCCATCATGCACACTTACCTGCCTAGCCTCAAGGGATATTGCATACTGGGCCTTCATTGATGACCCTTGACTTTGGACAGGTTCGTATGGGAGGAGTCAGTTTTGAGATGTCCTGGTCCCAAGTTTTTTGGGCCTTAATAGTCAAGACCAGTACCTTGAATTGGTCTCAGAGGTAAACAGGAAGCCAGTACTTGTATGACCGGTGTTATATGGGCTCTAAAAGGCATTCCTGATAACGGTGTGGCTGCTGCACATTTCCAGTAGTTTTAGCTTCTGAACACTTCTCCAAGCTCTGCTTTGATACAATTGACTTGGATCCTGTCCTGGTAGAAAGATTGTTGCTGCTGCTGCTGTTGCTGTTGTTGCAGTTGCTGTTGTATGCCTTCAAGTCATTTCTAGCTTATGGTGAACCTAAGGTGAACCTATCACAGAGTTTTCCAGGAGAAAGGAGGGATAATAAATAAATAAGTAAATAAATAAATGACTACTTCTAATGTTTCACAAGTTGATTTCCCTCACATAGTGTACTTCCCATTTCTGTCCTCTCCACTGTACATGAACATCCTATATCTTTTCTGTTGGTCCTCCAGCTCTGGAGTAGATTTGTGGGTGATATGAGGAGGAGTCAAGAAGAAGGGGAATCCATTCTACTAGTAGGGCCTTGTTCTGCTGGTGGATATAATCCACAATGTTCTTTCACAGAGGATTTAATTATTTGCATTGCCATTTCATTAGTTTTTATTACAGGTCAGGTGGGATTTCCTTTCTTCAATTATACTTAATAGGAACATTAAATAATTTCTGGAGCAAGGAGACTTGACGAACATCAAAGGCTAAGATGTCAGTCACAGTGTTTAAGTATCCTGCTTTACTCACAATGAAGATGTTTCACAAGTCCATGTTCTGATCTAGTTACTCCAAATTGCTCCTAAATACAATCTCAGACCTGGAATGACATACTAATGCCCAGAGAAAGAAGTAGGCTGATCAGCATTCACACAGAGGCATAAATTAGAGGTTTTCTACAATCTTACTATATATTTTAACATTAGTTATTAAAAATAGGAGCCAGTGTGGTGGTCTGTGTTGAATGGTGGATTAGGATTCTGGGAGACCCAGCTGCAAATCCTTGTTTAGCCATGGAAACCCCCTGGGTGATCTTCGGCAAATCACAAGCTCTCAGCAAAGCTCTCAGGAAGGCAATGGATTATTCAGAGGAGGATTTCCATTGCCTTTCTTTTATTCAAACTCCCTTCTCCCAAAAGCTTACAATAGCACCTCCATAAGTCAGAGTCAACTTGAGGGTACATATGATAAAACTGTAGCACATGGCAAGCAGAGCCCTGAACCAATGCAATGTGTAGAATCACAGAAAGAGTGTTCAAGCAATAATTACTGCACCTCTAACTCTGAGCAATGGAAAGAAATGTATATTGCATATCATGATAGAGCGTTACAATGTAGTACATTGGATGGATTGCCTGTGATAATTGTTTATGTTGTACATGTACAGTTTCTTAAATTTGAAAAGGATATGAGAGAATGGACTTTATTACACAGCTTGTGCAGTTATGCAATTTTGGTCTATAGCTATCAACTATTAATAATAGTGCATCTGTGTAAACTGACTTGATCCAAGAAGACTGTAACTCATTTGATTTATTGCTCCATGGTCCCATTCTTCCCATTGCAACTGGTGACCACAAAAAGAAGAGGAAAAACCCTCACCTGAAAAACTGGACTAAGAAAGTTGAAAACAGCCAAGAGAAGTAGAAACTGCCTCAGTGACAATAGAATTCCAGAGAACACCTGCATGTGATGAAGAGAGAATAACCAAATGTTTCTTGAAAAAGGGACTGTAATGATCCAGTGTTTTGATATAAACTAAAGGCTTCAGATTCTTAAATTTGGCAAAAGCTGCAGATTGTTCCAAGCTGAGCACTATTTTAGAATATAGTTTGCAAAATTTAATCCCTTGAAGCCTGAACATTAAGGAAATAAGTGTGTATCAATAGAGTGAAAAGCATGTCTGCATTAAATAAACAAAAGCTTACCAGCTAGTTCTAGATATGCAGCTACCTAATCTAAAACAAAGATGATTAAAGAGAAAGTAATAAGTGACCTGTATATGGAGAAGAAACTAATACTGCATTGGTACTATTGGCCTTAAATAGGCTGATGAAATCATCTGATGGCTGACTCGTATCTGATGTAACCATCTGTTAGGAAAAGCTAAGATACCAATGGCCAATGATGCAGAAGACAGTCCCTTAGTGACCTTGTCTAGATGGCCAGTGAAATCTCATTTCTCTTTGGAGAGGAAGTTTTTTATTGACATTAAGGCCCTTTCCGCATGTGTGAAAATAAACGGGCAAAAATGGAACTCACCAGCTTTCTTCTCTGTCCAGGTGAGTCGGTTGGGACGAGGAGCAGGGCGAACTCGTCGCTCCGCACTGCTCCGGCATCCAAAATGGTGGCTTCTGGTTGATGGAGGCTCTCCACCAACCGGAGAAACTCGCCAGCCTAAAGCCCACCCCCGGCAGATCTGCAGGCACGCACTTGTGCACGCCTGCAAATCTGCACCAGAGCGCAGTGACGGAGTGACACGGAATCGCGTGCTCCGTGCTTTTTAAAAAACTCTAAAAAAGAGATTTTTAAAAAACACGCTGCACGACCAGTTCTAATCGCTCTGGAGTGGACTGAGATATGGAACTACAAAAAGTAGTCCACCCCAGTCCACTCTACGGTGCAGAAGACCTCCGTTGGAGGTCACTCTGAACCATTTTAATAGCCCGGTGCGGAAAGGGCCTAAGTAAAATTTATTTCCCTTTGGTTGATAAGAAAACAATTAATAATCATTCCTGATAGGTGGACATAAGACCAAGGAGGGGCTAAGTTATAAATGCTATCTTCTGAGACACAACAGTTAGGTTATTTACACAGCCTCCAACACTTTCAGACCCTGCTGTCTATGATAGACTTTATGCTGCTGCTCCTACATGATCAGACATAATAAAAATGTTGGTGAGAAAGGGAGACAATCTCTGCTTTTGATATTGAATAAGCTATAGAAATAGATAGTTTCTTTTCTAGATAGATAATGGCTCTTGGATGCCAGTGACAATACAGATGCTTGTGTGTTCGACACACAGAAAACATATAAAGTATTAGGTCTATATGGCCATTTCTGCACTAGGCCCCTCCCTAAACTGCAAACCCCAGGATTCTATAGGATGTTGAAAGTGGAATAATAACATTAGAACAGTCTAGTGCAGAAATGGCCTATATCTGCTAATATGACTGATATGTGATGTAGTGTAGAGTTAATATACAAATTAAGTGCCTAGACAATGAGAAGTTTATGTTCCTCCACCAAGGGAGTGGCGGTGTGTGTGTGTGTGTGTGTGAATGTTTCCTCATTTAAATAAAAGATTGTTAAGCCTGAAGCCTGAAGATCGTTAAGCTGCCCACTTATTATCTCATATAAAAAGTCCTGAAAGTCCAGTATTTAAGACTGCTTAAGTTGATGCTGAATCTGGCTCTTTGGACTATACTATGGGTCATAAGCTGAGAGTCCAGGTAATTAGATGGTGACAATAGGGACTTCCAAACAGATACAGGTTATCTGACAAATGACAAAGAATCCTCAATCTGAAGAGATGGAGTGGAGAACCATGCCTGATTTATAACAACATTAAAGACACCTAGTAACAATAAGCAGGAAGGTACCGGATTATGATGGAGTCTGTGCAGCACCCAGTATTTGTGACACAGGTTCTTGCTAAACTCAATAGCTAAAATGCTCTAGGAGTGTTTCACTGGCCATTGTATTATTTAGATACTTGCACAAGGAGGTATCCAAAAATCCCCTTGCAGAAACCATTTCACCATTTAACTGCAGTACAATGACACATTGGGGGTGGGGTAAGCTTTGCCAATATTGATTAGCCACACTGAACCCCACCTCCAGGATTTCACTGCCATTAATTCTGTCCCTATAAGTTTGCTAGCATTAAACAAGATTTTGTCTATTGTTCAAACATGATGATTAACAAACAGGTCTAAAGGCAATTCCTAAGTCCCAGCCAGAGCGGACCTACTGAATCAAGCTCTGAATGGTAAGTCAATAATTTGGATTTAGTTGGAACAAGCAATTACATTTAGATCCTCAATAGCGTAAGAAACAAAGCATGCACATTCCCAGAGTAAAACTCTGTTAATACTTTTTCAAGGAAAACAAAATGGATGTATAAAAACAAACAAAAAAATATCCAAATATCAGCCATATAACAACTGAGTAGATCATCATGCTACTAAATATCCTGGGAGGGTCCAAGCAGAATTTCCAGCAAAATATATCCTATCTTCTCCCTTGTTCTGGATTCCAATCAATCTTTGTCTCCAAATAGGGAATCCCACTTTGTACTCCCTCCATTTTTCATTTTTATTTTTCGGCCACCACTCAGTATTCTGGGACTATTGAGCATGCTCAGTCCTGACTCAGCAGTGCAGAGTGGGGAATTGTTATTTATGCAACCTCCTGAAGTTTGTTGCTTTTTTTGTGTGTTTATTAATATAATTGTTTTTTTAATGCAAACCTTGGAGTTCAGCCAATCATACTGATACCTTCCCTTTGTGTCTTAGTGGTGTTGTTTTTCTCCATTTCTTTTTTTTATTATTTTTTTTAAAAAGAACAAAATATAACACCATGTGATTACCATAAAAGTGAAAAAGAAAACATTACAGAAACATAGCTTACATTAGTATTTCTTTCCAGATCCTTTATCATCATATACTTATTCCACATTATATATCATATTGCTAATATATTTTTGTTACATTCTTGACTCTTTCTTTTTCAACTATATTTAACCTATTGCTGTTATTGAATATGATTCTATTTCTAAACATATTAATACTAACCCTAACCTTAAATGGAACCTTAAATGGAACCTTAAACTAAGTGTTAACCCATCCCTAGAGCCAATTATCTTTCAGCTTACTCTATTTTCCAAAATTGTAATTCTTCTTGTGGAAGTGTGACACTTCCCTCTTTTATTAGGCCCTTTTCCCACAAATATCTTCCACATTTCTTCAAAATCATTCCCTCTCATTATTCCTTTTTTGGCTTTAATTCGACATGATAATTTATTATTAATCACTATTTTCCACACTTCTTTATACTAATTCTTTATTTGAAAATCTTCTTGTATTATCCATTTTCTTGATATAATTAACCTTGCTGCAGTTAATAAAGTTGTAATTAAATCTTTCATTGCCTGGGTACAATTAACCTTATCAAATGTAGATAATAATGTTATACTTGGACATATTTGTAAGTCAGTTCTTGTTATCTTTTTTATCTCTTTAAACATAATTTGCCAAAATGTCTGTACACCTTCACAATTCCACCACATATGAGTATATGTGCCAATCTCTTGGCAACCCCTCCAATATAACCTTGAGTGTTTCTTATCTGTATGGTTTAACCTTACAGGTGTTAGGTACCATCTCCAGACCAATTTATAATAATTCTGTTTTATCCTTACGGATAAATTTTTTAAATGATACTGATTCCAAAGCTTTTCCCATTCTTGAATATCTATTTTTTGTGCTAGTTCTTCCTCCCATATTTTTCTGATATTCATCTTCATCTTCATATATTGACAATATTTTATATATTTCACTTGTGGTGCCCTTCAATATTTCTTTTTCTTCCATTCCATTTCTTTGCTTAATCATCTAGTGTGTTCTCTAATATCTTTATTATTACTTTTCCTATTCCTTGTCCACTTCTCTAACTGAATATAATTGTTTTTCTCCATTCCTACCTATCTATCTATCTATCTATCTATCTATCTATCTATCTGCCTATCTAATTGATACTCCCACTTTCTCTAAGAATGGAATATAAGGTAGCTTCCAGAATTTTAAACAAGATTAGATTAAAATCTTATTTTACAAAAGTTTTTCCAAAAAAAGGACTTAAATAACAATATATTGAAAACTATGATTGAAACAGTTAAAACACATTTAAAACATATTTCCTAATAACAAATTAAAATAGCATACCATTTCATACACACTACTGCCATCTAATTTAAAAATCAAAGACTTGCTTGAATAAAAAGATCTTCACTTCTCATTCACGTTTTGCAGCTGTCTTCTCCAGGATAGCTGCCCATAGTTGAATCCATCCATCAGTTCATTTATTTATACCCTACCTTTTGCTCCAGTTGGGACTCAAGGCAGCTTATAAAACAGAAAATCACAAATAAAATATAAATGGTTATAAGGTATGTGTTAACCTATCAAACCAGCCATCACTTTATTTATAACCTGCAAAATGCCTTTTTTCCCCAACAACAACAGCTCCTAAAACATTATAATGATGTTTTGATTGATCTCACATCTTCCTCTCCCACAACAAGACTAAAGTACCTGACTTTATACAAACTGTGATACTATGTACTTAACTAAACATGTTGTTGGTCAGCTCTGCCAGAGTGTCAGCAGACTGTTCTCTGTTATGACAGAAATGGGGCAAAACGAGATGCTCCCTCAGCACTAGAGCTATGTGATTTGAGGCATTTTATATTCCCTGAACAGAGAAGTTGTGTGTGTGTGTGTGCATATATATCTATATCTATATCTATATCTATCTATATCTACAGGCCTATGTTCTGACCAAGAATGAGGCAAGCTCCTTCTCTTTCCCAAAGGGCCATCGATCCCATGCAGAGCTCTTGGTGGTAGAAGATTGAAACCCAATTTTACATTCTTGCGCCCCAGAGCTTCCCATATCACCTCTAGTAATGTTCTGAAGGGTTTTTAAATCCCCTACAACAGATTTTCAGGGACACTTGCAGGATCTCAAAACCCAAGCAAGTATACCTTTCACCTCCAACACATTCCATGTAAAATTAATTTTTTCAAGGAAATTGTCTTGACAAAAGCAAGCAAGGCAGTTTGATATGCTCACCACACAGACAGAAAAGTAAATGCAAATTAAACATCTGTGTCTAGGACGATAGTGGTACTAGGTGCGCTCACAAAAAAATCACATATTAGCCCCCTTGGTATCAATGGAAACACACTTGTACTGATGGGCAGTGAATAGCCATTTTGAATTACCCCACCTGTTGAGGTAAGGGCATTTTTAAAAAAATCTCCCCTCAAATCCCTCTCAAGAACTGATAGTCATAGACACTGCTGTGTTCAAACCATGCTAAACAATGGTGAAGCATTGGCCAGAAAAGAATAGCTATTTCATTCCTCTATATGAATTGTAACAATTAGTGACTATTCTTCAAAGAAAGTACAAGAGTTTTAAAGATGAACGCTGCATCCATTTTTGTCAAAGGCAGGAATCCCCATTGAGTATGATGGCCTAGATTTAGGCCATTAAAAGAACACCGTTTCTCTGCTAGCATGGTGTTAAAAATATGGATATTTCTTTCAGAATATACACAGAAATTTTTAGTAAAGTTTGATACAATGAAATAGCAATTTGGAATTCTGAATCGTTTCCCAATAGCTGAAACATATAATCAGCCATGATGCATTCTTACTTTGTACGAAATAGAGCTTTAAATAAGATGGGCAAAGAAATAATCTCCAAATGGAGACCAATGGGGAAAAATAGGATTATTTAAGGTGACTTGGGTTTCACATGTGGAATAAAAATGGAATGTTCAAGTAATTTTCCAAATGCAAAGCTATTTTATACAATGAGGACAGCTTTAAAAAAAATCCATTTGCTAGCCTGTGGTGAGTGATTTACAGTCATCAAAATCCTGCAGGTAATTGTGGAAATCTGCATGAGACTGCTCTGCAAAACTGCAAGAACCTTATTATAATGAACTCGGTGTGTGAAGATAAAAGGAGGGAGGCAGGAGAGGGGGAGAAGAGAGAGGGAGAGAGTTTGCCCTCTACTGGACAGACTTGCAATACAAATTTGTGCCATGGCACCTACCTTGACAGAATCTACTGGACTGTCTCTGTCTTGAACCCAAGAGACTATTGGGTTAGAAGAGATGATTTGCAGAAACCAAGGTAACCATAGCAGGAAAAGTGTTCAACCAACAACTTTACAATAACAAGCTAAAGTTCCATGGGACTTAGGTGTGGAGAGGATTTCAGTCTTCATGATCTGAGAATCAAAAGGGAGAGGTATGAAAAGTGGCGGGAAGGACCATTGCTAAGGATGAAAACACTAGTATATATTAAGTATTTCAGGATAAAATCACAAAAGCAAAGGCACACCAGAGGGCACTCAGGCTGAAGGACGGGAGCAAGCACATATTGCTATGATCTGGCAGTGTGGAAGGAATCTTGTGGTTTGACTATGTTGCATACATTTTCGTCTTTCCAACCGTGGCAGCAAAGATGGAAAGTCCACTTTCAGCTCAACCAGACTCCAGAGTGCTCCAAGCTTTGGAGACCCTGCCCTGTTCTTCCCCAATGACCATGTTACCGTAGTTTCTAGTCCAGACTTGTGGTATATTAGATATCATTTGATATCAAGAATTTGGCCTTCAGTACCCATTCCTCTCCATGTGCTTGTGAGGCCCCTGGACAAGCACGCACGCAGGCGTGGCCGAAAATAGCTGAACCATTCAAAACAAACCCAGGCAGGCCAGTAATTGCCGGACTGCAGCTTCAGGAGACCTCCAGGCAAGTACACTTTAAGATCACATTATGTATGCACGCTGTTTACAAAAGACTCCCTACCCCAAGCAGGCAGTTTGACAAGCCGAATACTCAACTGTCAAGCACTCCGCGTTTGCATACTGGCTACTCTATTGACAACACTGTCATAACTCAATCATGCGAAATATTGACCTTTTGGAAGCTTTGTCTCCAGCCTGAAACCTATTGTATTCCCCAGGAACAGACTAGCCTACGGGCACATTTTCCCCTATAAGACCCCCTGATTTTGAGCGTTTCTTTAGATTGCTCCGACTTCCATCCCGCCTTGCTGTCACTCCGTTCGACGAGCCTTCCCCTCAGCTCCACGTGCTGAGAATCTCCACTTCCACGGACTTTTCTTCTGACTACCCGGGCTTCAGGACAGGTGTAGTATTTCCCCTGAAAAATCTCTCTCAAAAACCCTCTATCCAACTCCTACCTTTCTTTCATTAGGTCTGTGTGAGTGTGTTTGCATATATACGTTGTGACTGTCTTTTCAAAATAAAGGAAAACAATTATTATTTGCTCATTGACTCGGCCTGACCCCGTAAACATTGGGTTCAAGATTTCGCTAGGTTGCCCTGCCTCTTGTATTGCTTAGCTTTTGCTCTGCTAATTCCCATTCCCCATTGTGAGCACATTGAGGTGTCCCTCCCAGGACCCCAGAAATCAGAGTAACAACCACATCAGATAGTTGCCTCATTCTCCTCCCACCTCCATCTAGCACCCTTTCATGGACACCCAGGTTCCCCTTTTCCACTCAGTCCAAAACCACCACCCCAGCCCAGACGTACTTACTTAGCAACCTGTCCAGCCCAGAAACACCCACTGGTGGCCACTGCCCATTACATAGATCTATTACCTGCCCTCCCTTCCCCCAAAAATTCACTATAGCCCAAATCTGCTCTCAATGGCCTTGTCTAGATTACACAGTGACAGCAGTTTTAGAGGTCATTGTTGCACTCTAAGGAATCCTGGGATTTGTAGTTTTGAGAGATATTTAGAATTCTGTGCTCACGAACTCGAGCATACTTCCCCGAATGTAGCACCAGAGGTGTCTGGCAGAGACCTCTAAATACCTCACCTAACTTCAAATCCTGGGATTCTCCAGAATGCAACGTGATAATTGAAGTATATCAGAGTGATATTTCTATAACTGAGCAGTCTAGATACATTTCTAGTCCTATTGAGTTAAAAATGTTAGGAAAAAGTCGCAAGAAAGGGCATGATAAACTAGCTCTTTTGCTTCACTCATAAGGAGAGATTGAAAATCAAGGATGCCAAATAATTTTGCTTCACACTTTTTTTAAAATAAAAGTGATAGATTAGATTAGAGTCATGAGCAAAAGATTCAAAAGTGATATGGACTAGAAAATGACCTATCCATCTGTCCTTAGAGATTCATAGCACTTGAAATTTGAAGTGTCTATATATTTATTTCATTACAGTTACATATACAAACTACAAGTGTAGGCAAAGGGGCACTTGAAACTTAGGACTGTTTCACATATAGTCTGTTCAGTATCTGCTGCAGCCCACAGGTGGTGAATTGCCTCCTTAAGAAACAAAGACAGCCATTAAAAACAGGGGTGGGAATTGTGTGTCCCTCCAGATGTTGCTGGACTGCAGTCCCAGTCATAAGAATTGCCAATGGTGAGAAATGCAGTTTGACAACATTGGGAGATGTTGTCACACAATTCCACGTCTACATGAAAGGACCATCAAGGCTTCAATCCTAAACATGGTTACTAGAGAATCAGTTCCTCTTGAATTATGTGTATAAGTTTTTGGAACAGCAGCCTTGATGTTCTTTCAGTAGCTAGCAATATTTTGTGGATGCAGCAGGATTAATTATGAGTAAAAGGGACAGTGTGCTATAATGGTTTGAGCATTGGACTATGACTCTGGAGACTAAGGTTTGAATCCCTACTCAGCCACAGAAACCTACTGGGCAGTCACATTCTCTGAACCTCAGGCCCTTTCCACAGCTTAGCTCTGTTCCAGCGGCATTCAGTGATGATAGTGGCAGCGACTTTCCTGGGAGAGGAGTGCAATGGAGTGCTCCCCTCCACACCGGCTGCCCGTGGGAACCAGGAGGTATGGTGGCCATGCCTCTTCCTGCCACAGCACAGCCAGGTACTGTCCCAGGCTGCACTGGGGCAGGAAGTGCAACCATTGCGCTTCCAGGATCTCTGCAGAGAAGGTATGGGTATGCAGTGGGAGGGCAGTGTGATTTCCTGTCATTGATGGGGAAAACCTGTCAATGATTTGTGGCACAATAGTACTGCCTGGGGACAGGAGAAAGACAGGTCTGGGATGACGTCATGCATAAGTGTTGTCCTGGCCCTGTCCTTGTCCTGTCCCCATGGTGGATTGGGTGCATCACGCGGAAAGAGCTTCAAAGGAAAGCAAAAGCACACCCATTCTGAAAAATCTTGTCAGAGTTGCCATAAGTCAGAAATTACTTAAACAGTGCTGAATTTCATTCATGACTCTTATCATTTTAGGCAAAGCCATGACGGACCCCATCAAACCTATGATGGACCCCATCAAGGAAGGCAATCATTGCCTATGGTAGCATCTCAAAAGCAGGGGTAACAAATCTGCCCCTTCCATTAGGCAGAATAAGGCATTGGAGCATGAGTGGTCATGAACCCCTGCCCATTAGTAGAGCCCCTGCCATTCCAGAAAATCTTGTTGAACAGTTTCCATCTGTGACAAATGTCACATCCAGAAAGTGAGCAGGTGGGCCTGTGCAGCCCTCAAATTAAGGCACTGAGAGAAGGGCGGCTGTGGAAAGAACATGTTCTGTGGTGGCACAGGCAGTCTTCATGGCTACCCTACTTGCAATACCCAGCTCTAAGGAAGGACCTCAGAGTGAGGTGTTTGGGGCAAAGGAAATGATGGAGGAAGGAGGCTGGGGAGCGCAGATAGAACAGTGGGGGTGTCTGGAATCCTGACTGTGCCATGCAAACATCTAAGTTCTACCTACAGAAGAAGTTTTTTGTGCAATGCAGAACGCCTGCATTTAGTTCAGATGGGTGGAGATGGATCTGTGCATGCAGTTCACATTTGGTTGTGCATTCAGTTGCAGATTTAGGTCTGTGTTCAGTTGCACAACATTGTCATTCAACACAAGCCTTGCATGGCAAAATTCATGTGTAACTCTGCGTGCAGAGATTTATACTACAGGACTTCAGTGTAGGATATCAGCCTCTGTGTTCTTCACTTTGAGCAACTCCGATTGATATCTAATACATCAAGCTTAGTGTCATCATGAGGCCCCACTCCCTATAACATCATCAGGGGCCACCCTAGTCTCAGGTTTTGGCTGACAGATCTCAGAACATGGGATGCTCTTGTCCTGACAACCTTAACAAGAACTGAACATTCACAGTGGTAGTCCACTTTGTATATATCATCAACAGATAAGGTAATGTTACAATGAATACAGGAAAGAAATGCTTGCTTACATCAGCCACTTTAATTTTAGACTGCAGAAGGAAATTCCATTTAAGAGAAATTTCAAGTTTGTTCACCTGTTGCTCTTTGTATTAGAAATATCTCTTCTTTCACTATAGGGTTGGTTTTTGAAAAAGAAACTGCAACTCCATCAGATACTAGACTCAGCCCCAAAAAAGAGTTCCATCCTTTTTGAAGAAGATGGCTGAAAAATAACTCTGAGTCTTGAGTATTACATATTTATACAGTCCATGCATCCAATATGTGTTTCTTTTTAATTAGTGTTTTAACATGTTTTAAATTATTGTTAAGTATTTTAATTTCTTGTACTGTATGTGTGTTTGTAATTGTTGCATGTTCTGTAATTACTCAAGATTGCTGATGTGTAAATGTAATGTTAATATCCATGCTGTCATCTTTCCAGTACAGTACAGCAAATGAAATTCAAAAATTGAAAGAAGATTTTAAAAAAGAAAAGAAAAAAGAAAAGACATTTACAATTCTTTGAACAAAATTTCAGCTAAAATAGGTTCCTGGAGAAAATCTTCAACATGAAGCCAATATTATTTTTCATCAAATGATTGTAATAAAATATTACAGCTGACCAGATGGTGGAGCAATTACATTTCCCTACTTCCAAATGGCTACTTATACCTTAAACTTCCAGTGGACTAATTAAAATTGAAAACATGCCATTATTTTTTTTTAAAAAAAATTCCATGTATGCAAACACAGATTAAAAAAAATAACATAATCAAATACCTGTACAAGACAGATGAAAATAACATCAGTTAAATTAAGTTGGTTGCAATGAAATATAGAAATGTTAAAGAAGAATGCAAAACAAAAAAATCTGCACAAACAATGGTTTGGCACCAAGTGAGTGACCCTAGAAGAGCTTTGAGTTCATGTGTTAATTCCTCCCCACCTATGAGGTGTCTCTTTCCCAGAGTAACCTGCCTTTGCATAAACCTTTATTTGGATGAACATCTGAACAAATCTCTTATGGTTTTTGCAGTCCATTATAAAACTATTTTAAAATATTTAACTTATTTTGTTTTGGTCAAAAAGGAACATATTTGACTTCTTAAAAAAAAAATAGAGAAGTGGGGAGACCTGTAATAAAAGGCTGAAGTGTGGTGAATTTTCCCCTCTTCATTATAGCCAGCGATGCTCTCTCCCAGATTATTCTATTTCATTTCTATTCTATTCCAGCACCATCATTCTGTGGCCTGTGAGCATTCTCAGTCTTCATTGGATTGTTTTGAATTTTACTTTTATTTTCAAGGTCTCCATCCCTTCTAACATTTTGGATGGAGATTCCCCCCAAACTTCTTGAAACTTCCAATTGTTTGTTGACAGTACCATTTTAGCTACATAAGGAGTTCAGCATTAGTAAATACAGTCAGCCCTCCACATTTGTGGGTTTCACTTTTGAGGATTTGATAATTCACACATTATTTGTTGTCACTTCTGCTGCCTTCCTATGCCACTTTTTAATAGGGACTGCAAGCCACGTGAGACTGAGAAACCGTGAATGAGGCTTGTAAGTCTCTATTAAAAATGGTGTGGGGCAGCAGTGGAGGTGGCAGTCAGCCCCACCTGCCAGCCACTTCTGCCTTGTGAAGGAACCTTGATGCTTCAAAGGAATCCATGGTGGGTTGAATATGGTGATCATACTTTTTTGTGTTAAATATGGTTTGTGAAGGCCTAGAGTTACTCACAGTTTTTTACTTTCATGAATGTTCTGTGCCCCAACCGTAGCGAATATTGGGGGAAGACTGTAGTATATTTAAGAATGTTTATATGAGAGAATAGAGGTAAGATTGAGTCCTTCAAGATGGGAGTGGGGGCCTGGAAAGATTGGGTGAACAAGACTCCAATGTACTTGAGTCTCTTCAGGAATTATCAATCAGAATTATATTAAACAATCAGGGCATTTTTTGAGGTTCCCAAGGGTCAGACTTTTTTTTTTTTTTTGTAAATGCCCCAAAATTATGTCTGGGGGTGTGGAGGGCATTTATGCCACATTTGTATGTCCCCTGGGAATGTAAGATCCATTCAGTACGTGAAGAGCTGTAATGAAGAGGAACGCACATACTTGTTTTCTGGTCTCCCTAAGGGCATGACTAGTTCTAATGAACGTAAAATTTCAGAAGGGTAGATTTGGTGGAATTAATTACCAATAGTTTGAGCGCCAAATGCAATTTCAAAGTAGTTTGGGGGGGCATTTCCTAGTGGTGAATGGAGTTGATGGCAAAGTGCCGTTATAATTTAAAGATTTTACTGACAGTAACCAAACACAGAGAGCCAGCTTCGGGCAGTGGTTTAAGCACTGGACTAAGACTCTGGAGACAAGGGTTTGAATTCCTTCTCAGCCATGGAAATCTACTGCATGACCTTGGGAAAGTCACATGCTCTCAACCTCAGTTGAAGGCAAAGGCAAACCTCCTCTGAACAAACCTTGCCAAGAAAACCCTATGATAGGGTCACCTTAGGGTTGTTGTAAGTTGGAAATGACAAGAAGGTTTACAACAACAAACAACTAAACCTAATAGATAGAATAACTTAGGAGATGCATCTACACATTTCAGAATGGAGAAAAGCACATACAAAGGCTGGGAACACATTCACACAATAACATCATAGAGAAGAGAGCACTGCCAACTGGGGAACCCCAGAGAACTGAATTCAGCCCAGGACCTGAGGTTCTACACCAGGATCTAGACTGAAGGGTAGCTGGATTTCCTTTGCTGGATGTCCTTAAGCAAAGGTTTCACAGTCTTTTGTCCAAGATGCTGTAGTTTTTGATTTCCTCTACTGAGAAGTAGGTTAAACTAGATAGTCTACAAGGAATCTTTCAGTACTATGGTTGTACTGCAGAGGTGAGATCCTTTGGCTCTCCAAGTGTTTTCTGTGCAAGAAACTTATTTCCTGCACAGCCAATCCTGTTTTATGCATTAAAAATGTGCATTCTTAAAACACAGAATAAAACAGAGAATGTTTTCTGTGCAGAAAAGTTATTTTTTGCAAACAAATTTCCTGCAGGAATGTTATTGTCTGCACAGAAAATGCTATTTTCTGCATAAGAAATATCCACGTGCATTTTTCACACAGAAAAAGTCCCAAATAGCAAAGATTGGCCCTTTTCTCATGGGGTAATTAAATTTTCCCAGGTCGACCTTGAACGGGGGCCTTTTTCACCTTAGAGAGAACCGGGTCGCATTTAATTTTTTTGATTCTCACCTCAATCCGCGCGGGGAAGCCATCATCCAGCATTCGCACGCACTTTTAAAAAACCGGAAGAAATGTGGTTTTTTTCCTCCAATCTGCGCTCGTCGTTTCATGAAAAAACGATGGTGCATACTGATTCGTGCGGGGGATCAAGAGAGGGAGGGATTTAGGCGTGGCCAGCAGAAGTGACAAGACTGCCCCCAGTGCTTTCCATTGCTGCTATCAAGGCTGAAAGGACCGACATTAGAGGGGCTAGCACCCCAGCAATGTTCGTCAGCAACTCGTGCTCCATACACAAAACAGCAGAAAGCAAGCAGGAAGACAGAGGGGGGAAACGTCTCCACGGTGGCTCCAAAGAAAGGCGCGGGACAGGGTGGGGGGGTCATCGGAGGATGTAAGGGGACACGCGTGTGTACTGATGTCCGTGATGACACTCAGAGTGTTTCTTTTAAAAATTGAGCACAGCCAATCACTGCCAGACAGGGCGGGGAAAGGACACCTACGGGAGTGGCCATGGTAATATTGTGTGAATGCATTGATGCTTCCTAAGCCTCTTCCCTATGGAGCCGTGAGAACGCTCCTAAAATTTCAGTCCGTGTTAGCGGGGATTAAGGGAAAACCCACCTGGATCGTAGCGGCATGATTTCTGCACCTCGTGAGAAAAGGACCATTCTTGCCTGTCTATGATTCTCTACGTTAGGGTTTAGCAACACTCAGACAAGACACATTTTTGACCATTTTTTTGAACAATAGGGAATATCTTTTCCATTTACTGTGAAACATCTGGAAGGTGTCCCACTCTTTTTGTACGATGGCTTATTCAATATGAATATTAATATGTGAAATGAATTCTCTTTCAAAATAGTTTGGTATGGAGAAAACATACTGGGTATACTTCCTGTCTATGAAATATGAGTTGACTGAATTAACTGGATGCCTAGGAAATGAAAATATAAGTTTACATGTGGCTAATGTGACCGGTAATAGAAAACCTGGGCTAAGCTTTTCACACACTCAAGTTGACTCTGTATGTTTTGTGATTATTGTACCATGACATTTATAGATGCATTGAAACAAATTATGTACAGTTCTTTTTGTTCTGCAGTAACTTCTAAGCCCAGAATTTGACCTTTCTTCTTTTCCTTGTTATGAAATGCATACATCATACATGTGACTCACTTATACTTCCTTCTGCGGGTGGGGGAACAATGAAGCTTTTTAACCTAAAAGCGTCAGTTTTCAGGAAGTGAATTTTAGGAATGTCTTCTCTTTCAGCAGAGACATTCAGAGAACCCGATCACTGTCACCGTTCAAAGATTCCCAGGCTCTACTGTACAAGTAGTTCATTTGTACAACATCGTTGCACTTTGCCAGAGATGAGAGCTCAGCAGGAGACTTGTCAGTGCAGCGAACAAGTGCACTGCTCTTTTAAAGCAGAGATGTGATACCCAACTTCTTGTACAGCTCTTGATGCAGGAAAGAAAAATAAACAAAGACTCTGAGTAATCAGCTAAAATGGTCTATCTCTTTATAGCCAGTGCAGCTTGACAACGAGAAAGCTAAACCAGAGTGTATGTATTTACCAGGTGCTTTAAAAATAACTTGGTGGGAGAAATGGTATACGTCCTTTTCCCTCCATCCCACTATGTTGATAACCTTTCATGCTGACCAGAACCTCCATGCAAAGAACTGAGGGTGTGGATTGCTGGGTGTTCACATGGTCTTTTCCATTCTTCTGTATTCAGATCCATCTCAATGCATTTTGCTGTGTGGAAAAAAAACAAAAACAAAAAACCACAAACCAAAAAACCCCCCAGATGATTTCCCTCTCCCCATTTCAGACACAAAATTCAGCTGGATTTCACTACACGTGGTATGATAGCATCCTCCACTGCACCTGAAGGTAACAGACTAGTTTGAGGGATGCAGGACCAGCTATAGGGTATTCATCCTTCTCTGACATCTTGCTCCCACCTCCCAGCATCTACTGCTTGAGGGTAGAACTGGTCCCCAGAACTGTCCTGGAAACAGAGCTGCCTTTTATATGATTGTGCATTCATTTGGAAATCCAATTTCATATGTGGGATTGTCTGGATCATAGAAGGGATGAAGATATGAGCATTCCAACTGGATGCATAAAGAAGGTGTTTGCCCAACTATTCAGCTACACTACTGCAATGCTACCCTGACTAAATGTATAAACTGGGATATCAAATGGCAGCTGGTGGCCCCTGGGCAGAGGGATGGTGTATGCCCTCCAGGCTTTAGCCACAATTTTAAAGGCACTGTTTAAAGTGCTGCACCTTGTGGAGGATGGTGGTGGTGGAATTCAACACCTTGGGCAGCTTCTTTAAAGTCTGAACTAAAACACAGAGTGGAGACAAATATGGAGGTCACCAGGATTCACTGGGTAGGATCTTTTTTGCATCCTTTTCTTAATTAAAACTGATATCTCATATTTTTAAAAGTCTGAAATGTTTTTCTTTGTTTCTTACTCTTGAACTCTGATACCAATGTGGCAAGCAGAGTCAAAGGACAATTGGAGTCACCCAAGTTCCAATCCCTACTCAGTCATAAAGATCACTCAGTGCTTTTGGACTGGTCAACACCAATCAACCTAACCTACTTTCCAAGACTGTAAGGCATGCCAAAACACCTGGAATGCCCTCCCCAGCCATAGAGATCACTCAAGGTGACACATCATATATGCTGCTTTGAGGTTGTTGTATGAAAAGTGGTATATATGTCTGTCTATCTGTGTGTGTGTGTATGTATATGTGTGTATATACACACACACACACACACACACACACACACACATAATGGAATGTAATAAACTATATTCTCTCTTTATTATATCTTCTATTGATTGTTTAGTTACATGTTCACTTTTTCTATGCTGTCAACTTTTAGATGTATCTTATTTTATTATTATAAAGGTGCCTTGAGTCCTGTACTGGAAAAAAAAGACACTAAGTAAACAAACCAATGATGAGATGCTCGCCTCTAGGTGAGACAGTAAAATGGCATTATTATAAATGGTGAATGAAATCTCTTTGTAACAAAGTGATTCTTTTCAAGTATTGCAATAGAACACAGTGTTTTTATGAGAACACAGTGTGACACAGCTAAGACTATGTGCCAGCTGCAGCCTTTCCTTGAGAAGTCACATCTGGCTATGGAAACACATGCCTTCATTTCATCCCATTTGGATACTTTAACACACTCTGTGTGTGGCTGTCTTTGGAAATTGTTCAGGTCCAAAATGCTGCAGCCAAAATGCTGACTGGGGCCCAACACAGGGAGCTTTAACTCCCTTGTTAAAACAGCTTTGTTGGCTACTGGTCTGTTTCCGGGCATAATTGAAAGTACTGGTCATAACCTATAAAGATCTATATGTCTTATATACCTTAGGTCCAGTCTACCTGAAAGATCATATTTCCTTATACAAACCTGCCACGGTCCAACCAGCATCACAGTCATGTCTGGTGAGTACATGGGGGAGTCTTCCCAGTGGCTGCTCCCACTCATGTGGAATTTTCTTCCATGGAAGACTAGGCTGACCCCTTCTCTGCTCTCTTTTACAAATACCTTTTTGTTCAAACAGATATTCCTTATATTATTTCTTTCTAAAAATGTCCACAGCATACAGTGAATTAACATGATGGGAATGTAAGGATGGGCAATTGGCTGTTCCTCGAGGTCTGAAGGAATAGATATGCTGTACCCTGAAATTAAAAAAATCACCTAGAAGTGGATTTCTAATTACTCACAGTTTTAATTATGCATGTGTATGTTTTGCTCAGTGTGGCCCACAGTGGCTCTAGGGGGCTGGATAGAAATGTGGCCCCTGGACTTTCTGGGTGGAAATGGAAGTCAGGATTATCCCCATGCAATAAAATCGTATGCATGTGTACTCATAAGTAAGACCCACTGCGTTCCATGGGGCATATTCCCTAGGAAGCATTATTAGGATTTCAACCTTAAGAACATTTTTTTAAAAAAAGATTCTTGGCAAGCAGTGTTACAGATCCATAAATATTCTGTCAGCATCCCATTGCAAAGCAATTGCCAAGGAAGGGTTGACACTGAACATCCGACAATCTCTTTCAAATATAGGAAATGACTCAGTCATCGGAAGATAGCCAAAGCTGTTTTGTAAGTCAACACCTGATGTTAAATAGAGAGAAAATGAAAGGACCTTGATAAATATTTGGAATGAGACAGACACAAGTTGATAATGTTATGTATTCATGCAGCCCAGGGAAAGGAATAATGAGGCTCTCCATTTGCTGTTGGACTGCAACTCCCAGTAGTCTTAGGCAATAGTGAGGAATGCTGGGAGTTGCACTTCAACAACATCTGGAGACCCTACATCTCTGAAGTAGATGCACATAGGCCTTCAGACGGTGCAGTGCCAAGTACCACGTCAAACAGCTTTCTTCCACCTGGCGCCCTCTGAAATGTCTTGGACTGCAGCTCCCAACATTTTCTGCCATTATTTTCTGCCAATGGTTGGGAATGACAGGCTTTGTCATCCATCTGGAGATCACCAGGTTTGTGTAAGGCTTGTATGAAATACTGAACTAACTTTAATTACAGCTGCATACTGACTATTAAATGTATACAAAATATTCAACTAACCTTAATTACATTCCTATCCACATTAGAACAGCTGCAGTTGGCAATGGGGACCAACAGGTCCACCTTATTTTGCAGTGCCTGTTACATGGTCATAGCATACACATGCTCAATTCTAACCCCATATGTGGGCATAACCCTGCCTTGCTTGAAAGTTTACTGTTTTCAGTCAGGCCTGGTTCCCAGCTACATTCAAATTTATCTGTTCCTTTAATAGCTGGTAACCATGATAGAGCACATAAGTAAGAATCCTTGCAGCATGTCTACAGCATGTCATTACCTCCATCTTGAGAGATAAATCATTATTGTTTATCCCCTCAATCAATGCTAGTGGAGGGCTGAGATTGAGTTGTTAGACTGCACTCCCAGCATTCTTCAGCATTGGCTATGCCGGCTAGGGCTGATGGGAACTGCAGTTCAGCAACATCTGGAGGGCTACATGATTCCCATCGCTGCTGCAAATGTTTATCTGGGAGCAAGCCCCACTGACCCAAATAGGACTTCTAAGTAATTATGTGCCTGATTGTATAGAGTTTGAGAAAGGTATTTCTTGGACTACAACATCCAGAATGGCTGGGAGTTGTAGTACAAATAAAGTAACATTTCCAACTTCTTTGGGACTGTGCTGTTCATGAACTAGAGAGACGGAGAGAATTGAACTAGACTGATCTTTTGCCATTAAGCAGTTATTATGTGCCAGACTGCATAGAGTTTGAGAGAGGTATTTCTTGGACTATAACTTCCAAAACATCTGGGAGTTGTAGTACAAAAAAGTAACCTTTCCATCCTCTAGGACTGTGCTGTTCATGAAATGGAGAGAAGAAGTTGAACTAGACTGATCTTTTGCCATTAAGCAGGCTTGATCTTATGATATGCCACAATCTGTGCTACTGGAAAATATGTTGATAATTAAGAAGATTATTATTGAGCAGGCATAAAAAACTTGGATGATCCTATCTTCAGTTTGTGCATTTATTAACATTTTTTCCCTGATTCATCTCTGCTCTCAGCCACACTTAGCCTCAGTGATATTTGCTGCTATATTCATATACCAGCTGCTAACCACAATACTTTCCAGACATTACACGTATACACCCTCAGCCTATACATTTATTAAATAGAATCATCAGCTCTTGTGTGGCTTCATCTGAAGTCTCCAGTGATTAAGCTAGTGCTTTCTCTAAATTTACAGCAGTGCTTGGAAAAATTAATTTTTTGGACTTCAGCTTCCAAAGTCATGTTGATTGCACTTGTTAGGGGATTCTGGGAGCTGTAATCCAAAACTCTTATTGGGAAGTTATGTCATTGTAAAGCAACTTCCAATTGTGTAAAGCTGAACTGCATCGTTGCACAATGCTTGTATTTTCAAGAGGGGAATGGAGACATAGCTATGCCATTGGAACTATCGTGCAAGCACAGATAACAGCGTGGCCAATGTGCAACATGTCTTGGTGTGCAAAGTGTCCCAGTGCACAATGGGAGTTTCCTCTGCATAACAGGAACTCTTGCTTGGTGCTCCATTGTGCAGCATAGCAGTTCACTGGCATGGTTGCCTATCATCTCAATGAGGTAGCTGTGCCATTGCAAAGTTATACATTGCAGCCTCTGATGCAAAGATCTCAGGCAATTATTCCATGCTTTAGCTTTGAGCTTTACCTTGAGACAGCTACCTTGAGAGAGCTTACATTGGCTAATATTAGTACTAATGTGCATGTGGACCTCATCACAGTCCTCATAGCCACATCCCAAAGGAAGGTCCAAACATCTAGCCAACTGTCAATAAATCTATTCTGGCAACCTGAATCTCTATTGAGAATGGATCTTCTAAAAAACTTATGTGTCTTAGGTACCTATTCAGAACCAAGCCACCCTCCGAATAGTTCACCTAACAAAAGGGGCAGTGCAGAGCAATGTAATGTATCATGGAAATCCCCCACCCCACAGCCAGTGTGAGGATTGCAGCTGAGATTGCAGGGTGGCAAATGGTGATCTTTGTGCTGCAAAAACTAACTGCACTCTCATCTTGTGAGCCCTGGTTCCACCACACCTCTGAATATTGTAAATATTATTAATATTGATCTATATCACCCATAGATCTGGTGCACTTTTATAAGGTATCTGAAGAGATATCAGATAGCAAGCCAGAAATGTGGAAATTCTCCAGCTAGGTATAATTATTCCTTCAATCAGGTCCAAAATATTCTCAGCTTGCACTCTGTGTGTGTGCTTTCAAGTCACTTTTTGGCTTATGATGACCTCATAAACTTCATAGAGTTTTCTTAGTCAAGGAATACTCAGAGGTGGTTTGAAATGTTCCTAAAGCACCTTATATTGATTAGTGGTTCCCCGATCCAAGTACTAGCCAGGGCTGACCCTACTTAGCTTCCAGGATCAGACACATTCTGGTGCCTTTAGGGTATTTAAACTTACTTGCACTGTAACCTAGTTATAACCTTGGCAATGTTGGCACTAGAAGTCTTAGGACTAGATAAATCTTTGCACAGATACACCTTCTTCTACATGAAACCAGTAGCATGGAGATAGGCCATGTGCTTTCAAATATTTTTGCTTTGTCTGGTGATGCACATGATGACTTTTCATTTAAAATGTATTCAGGCATGAAAATTTGGGTAGGCAAACTTCTATGTTTCTTAGTAGCAGGAGTGACCTCGCAGGGTCACGTTCCATTCTACTACACATATGTATAAAAATATCTGTGGAGAGTCCCTTTCATACACCTGGACATGTGACCCTCTGTTCTAATGAGCAGGTACAGAGAGGCAGGGAGATTGCCTCCATGTGATTGTTCACTGTTCATGTGTGATCAATGGAAAAGGGCTATAGTGTGCGTACGACAGTCATGGGTGGGCAATGTGCATGACTACAACTCCAATTTTCCCTTATGATTAGATATGCCAGCTAGGACTGATGAGAGTTGCAAACCATCATCACCTGAAGAACTACAAGTTGATCATCCCTGCATTGTACTAAAACTATGAAAGAATGGTTCTGATGGATGAACCTTCCTCATTTTCAGAATAATGGAAGGAAAAGAAGCAGTAGTGGTGGTCCCAATGTCAGTGGACTGGTGAAACACCTCTAGGTTTTATTGCAGAATTTAAAGGGAGTATTCAAGGTGTTGAACCCTATTTTAGTGAAAGGGTTCAGCACCTTGGGGAGATCCTTAAAAGTTCAGACTACAAACCAGAGCATCTACACTACTGAATGGAGACCAACAGGAAGCATACATAAGTAACTAAGTGAACTGCCACCATCCAGTTCCCAAGGATGGACTTTCACACTCAGCTGTCACTAGAAAGACTTATGAGAATCCATATTGCCCTTAAGGAGCAGAAAAATAATTCTATTTGAACTCCTGAGCCAAAAACAAAAGGAGGGGGAACAAACAAGGAAGTCTGGAACATGCAGGTCCAAAAGCACGGTGATAATATGTATGAATCCCAGATTCATTAGAAGTTGCTGACAAAAAAGAGTAAGAAGATTGTATTTTGCTTCTGTTCTGCTTGTGACTTGTACCAATGGCTTCCTTGTCGGTGGGGTAGAAAATCTGTTCTTTAAGAGCTCTCCAAGGTACTGAACCACAGACGGTACTTTGATTAGGCACAACGCCATATGCTTTATGTTCTCTGTCTATGCTGGATAAAACATGAAGCCTTACCTAGTCTGACATTCTGTTCCCATAGTGGGCAACAAAATGTCAATGGGATGTTGTAGGCAGGACAATTTATTCTGTTCTGTTTTATTCTATTCTGTTACTTTACAACTCAAGGTGGCTTACAAAATAAAAAAGACTTACAGGTTAAAAAAAAACCACGTACACAATTTTATGATTAAAATAGTATTAAACTCTGTGGAGAATAAAAATCATTTGAAACACTTATTTAAAAACAAACAATAAAAGTAGTACAACATGCTTTAAATGCTCTTTACGTGTAAAACAATCACTGCCCAAAAGCTTACTGGAATTAAAAGGCTAATGAAAGTACAACAAAGAGTAAACTAACTTGTTTTCCCCGGGAAAGGAGTTCCAGTGCCTAGGAGCAACCACGGAGAAGGTCCTGTCTTGCTTTCCTCCTAAACATATCTTTGACCATTGTGGGATCAAGAGAAGTGCTTCCCTTGAAGTTCTTTGAAGGTACAGTCCTTCAGGCAGCCTTGACCCAGGCTTTATAGGTTATAACCAGTATTTTGAACTGTTCTAGTAAACCGACTGGCAGCCAGTGGAGCTGTTGCAACAAGGGATCATGTTCTTCCTATAGCATAAACATACCGCATAAGCAAGCAACTCATTGGACGTTATAGCCACACTACTCTATAGCAGTTTTTCTTACAGTACACTTAGACAATATTTCAGACAATATTTCACTCCATAGTTTGAATCCATTCTTGTATTGTTGCTATTTATTAATTCTTCTAGAACCATCACATACCTCAACTGCACCCATCCAGGGTTGCAGGTTTGTAGCAAACTAGAAGACAGAAACATAGTTCATTGCTCTGAATCCATTGTTGCTGGACAGCAGGAAAGTTCACACAGCTCCAGCATCTAGAAGACAGAGATCAAAAGTTATATCTACAGGTTTTTCGTTTCTTTCCTTCTGGGTTCTTGGTGGATTGTTTGCACGTGTTGGAAGACAAGTGTTGGGTTGTTCCACTGCCCCTCCATAATATACTAATAGGTTATGTAGCAGAATCAGCTTGAAGACTGTTAAGTAAACACTGCCTGGTACTGCCTTTGGTATGCACTGATAACACTGGTTCCCAGGACCTTCAGATGTGGGAGGGGTCACTGGGGATCTCATGCTCACTTACTTTCTCTTTGCCTTCAGACCACCCACTTAAGGTCATTACACGTATTACATACCAAATAAACAGCAATCAAGGAGCTGTATTATTTGTGAGTGAATTCTCTTCCTGACAACAAGAGTATCTATCCTTCTTGTTTTGGTAGGCAGGAACCATTTATCTTCACACCAAACCCACATTGTGCTGAAGTTATTTTTTCTCTCACATGTGCAGCACTGAAAGTGTATAAACCAGAAGTCTCATTTTGTAATGCTTTTGGGTAGAATATAAAGCTCTCTGGCCATGATAAGCAGGTAGCAAACTTTCTTTTCAGGGTTCCTGTGGCACTTCATCCTGGATCTGTTCTGCCATCCTGTAGTCATTTCCTCTGCCAAATTGACTTCTCTGTTCTGAAGGTTATGTCATATTTTTAAATGTTTACCAGTTGTTTATGGATTTGTAGGGGAAAAAACTTCAGTGTCATTGTGCATGCTTCTTTAGTGGCCACAATTATTTTCAATTTCCTTAAAAACTTGAAATTTACTGGGGTCATCCTCTAGGCACAAGTGGCCATCACTGACATGTCTTTGAACTGTTCATAGCCTGACTCTTCCAATAGTCCAGGCAGATCATTTCTCATTGCCTAGTCTGCTGATGATTTCTTTCTCTTCTGGTTTCAGGTAAGGTCAGCTTGGAGCAAGATGGCTTTGCAGTGCTTGCTTTTTCCCCTTTCCTTTTCCCCTGGATCCAAGACAAGAGTAATCTTGGATCACAGACTGAGAATTCTGTCCTCCTTTTATGCCCTTGTGTACTCTTCTCAGCTTCTGCTGAGGCTTTTCTCCCAGTAATCTTCTTGCTTTGGAGCTCTCTTGGGAACTTTCAAAGGCCTATACTAGTCTCTTCTCTCATAGGGACTGCTTAAGCTTGTTTGCTTTTTTGCTTATAAAGGCTATCATTTTGTGGACTGTTCAGGAGCAGGGGTTGTTGTCTGTAAGTATGCTGCAATAGATTGAAATCATGCAAACAAGACCACTATAACATTTTCACATCCTGTTTCTTTTGTAGACATTTGGATGACCTTCGCAAACCATTTCTACGTAGATTAATTTTCCTGATCACATAGTTGAAGCTTTTGTGGGTCCATAGTTCATTTTCTCTTTTCACCATAGGTGTCTTTGGGCAAAAAACAAGCTTCTCTTATTTTAATGCCTTTGTCTTATGTTTACTGTTGCTGAGCAATCAGATACAAAAGTGGCTCCACTCTATAATTTACAGTACAGTTTCAAGTATTATCAGTTCAATAGCACCAAACTTGGAATTAAGCATGGGGTTCTATTAGGCATGATCCATTATATATACCTTGCTATATACGTCAGCTTCACAGGGAGAACTCTTTACATTTTCTAGTTGCAGAACTTATAAACTTACATGGACTTTATCTGTGACATTATTCATACCTATTTCATTATTCATAACTCATGATTATTTTATTTTTATACACTTATTTACCACATTTGGTTTTATGAACTTATTTAGATTTTAGGCTGTTCCTATTTTGGCTACTGCTTTCTGTGCTTTCATTACTACTATTCATGCCTAAAGATGATTCTCTTCATGGCTTGTACACACCTTTATGGGGGCATGGCTTGTCTCTCACTTTTTCTCCAGTCATATTTCATTTCTTTTGGAACCCATTTCACATCTTTCATGAGGGTAATTGAGGCCTGAGCCAAGCAGGTAGAATTGATTCATCCTTGTTTCTTTCTTTCAGTTGCATATAGTTTTATTGCAGCATCATATCCTTGCAGTTCTGTCAGTCAGCCTTGATAGCTGCAGTTGTTTTCTTTTTTTCCACAGCTGGTTTTCTGGGTATTAGTGTCCTTTTGCTTTCAGCTAGGCTCCAAGCTGGACCGGTTGCATATTTACTTATTTTTTAGCAGTTTTTGAATCTCAAGATTTTTAACAGATTTGTAATTATTTAGGCTATTTTATTAAGTTAGACACACACACACACATGCAAACACACACATACACCCACTGGGGGGACATAAATCTCTCAGGGTATAAACACATATCTTATGTGCTGTGACTTAATATTTCATGTAAGGCATTGTGCATCTTACCTCATATTTACATCTTCATTAGACTCTTTCATGTTCATCTTAGCAAACATTCACTAAGAGGCATCTATGTAGTCTAACTCTTGGAAGGATTTGATCTATATGTCCACTGTCTGCATCAGACACAAAGACACTTGGATCATTACAGAAATCCATGTAAAATAATATTTTTTTCTACAGGTATTTACTTATCTAGATGAAAAAAATGTACATTCACAGTAGCCTATTTAATATTCAGAGCAATGGTTCTTTCTTCCTCTCCCTTGCTACCATTTTTTGGGTATGGAAACAGCATCAGCATTCAAATATTTATTTAAATAGTCAAATGTTCATTCATTCATTCATTCATTCATTCATTCATTCAAGACTTCTGGAGACTAGGATTCAAATCCCTGCTCAGATACTGGGTGGCCTTGGGGATGTCACATTCGAAGTGACTTCAAGGCACACAACAAAATGATGCTGACAGAGACAGGTTCTTTCTAGCTATCATGTCTCTCCCCTTTGACTTATGGTGACCCTGAACTGAACCTATCATGGTAAGATTTGTTGCCTTTGCCTTTCTCTAAGGCTGAGAGAATGTGACTTTCCTGAGGTCCAGTAGGTTTCCATGGCTCAGTATGGGTTCAAACTTTGGTCTCCAGTGTCATAGTTTGAGTGTACATGCCCACTTGCCACTGTCTCCTTTTTGTCAGGGACACATAGCTGAAGGTTTGCTGGTGATGAAAGTGCTCCCTTGTTGAAACTACTCTCTTGGCATCTGCAGCCTCCTCTGCTGCCACATCCCTGTTGCTGCTTTTGTTGTTGGTCTCCAGCAGCAAGGCTTCCTGGATCACTCTGAGGGCTACATGGCTCCCCAGAGATCTTCAGAGGCCAGGTTGAGAACCACTGATCAAATCCAGGAATGTTTAACCAGCAAATGTAGTGGGCCAGCTATACTTTGGTCATTTGTTTAATATTTCTCTGTGGGACTCTGTTCTCCCCAACTCCTTTGTTTTCGCTGTGGCCATTTCCTCACAGGCTTAAAAAAACAGTGCACAGCATCCTCCAGAGAGGATGCCTGCACCTGGGAGCGGATTGGGTCGGACCTACTTTCTGTAGATCCGCACCTCAGCCCGCTCCTGAGCGACCTGAAGCGGCGATCCAGCATGCTTTTGAAAGACTGCTTGAAAGAGGTCTTTCAAAAGCATGGAGCGTGTCACTCAGTTCCCGCACTCTGGTGCAGATTTGCAGGGTCACACCAGTGCAAGCCTGCGATCTGCTGCGGGCGGGCTTTAGGCTGGTGAGCTTCAGTGATTGGTGGAGAGCCTCCACCAACTGGAAGCTGCCATTTTCGTCCCTGAAGCAGTGCGGAGCGACCACGCACTGCTCTGGACCAACCTGGACCCAAGCGTCGAGCCCAAAGGTCTGATAAGTACTGGCACGGGGCGATTCCCTTGCCCCATGCGGAAATGGCCTATGTTGGCTATATACTCATACTAGATGGTAATATCTGCACTCTTAATATTTTGCTGTCTGATTCACATATATTGTCAAGGCCAGAGACCTGGACAGTGAGCCAGCCCAGAGGAGGGAGTGTGAGAGCCAGCAAAGTCCAGCCGGGAGGAGACTAGCAAGCACTTTACACAAGGGAGCTCATTTACCAGAGCATCAAGCGAAAGCCGTAGTCAGAGTTCCAAAAGCCAAGGGTCAAGAGATCAATTCAAGGTAGCAGGAACCGGGTGCTGGGAGCAAGGAACAGGCAAGAGGAGGACTTGAAAGAAGTTTGCCACAAGCAAAGGAAAGCTTCCAGGCAGGCAGTTATACAGCCCAAGACACAGGTGTGGCTAGTCACTGCTTCTGGAACTTAATCAAGGAAGCCTCCCTTTGCTCAGCTCTTCGCCTTGTTTGTGGGCTGATTGGCACAGGCTCCAAACCATCTTCAGAATCGGATCCTTATTGCCCTAATGGAGCAGGCAGAGGAACATCTGAGCCTGCTTGGTCCACGGCAGCAGGGGGAGCTCTCGAGCTGCAGGACTCATCTCCACCCTGAGCAACAGGGACCAACACCTGCTGCTGGTCATCAGCAGCTCTGACAGGGGCTTCAGTTATCACATATGTTATACTTTTCACTCTAAACAACACCCTTATTTCCTTAACATTCAGGCTTTGGGAGCTTTAATTTTGCAAAATGTCACAAATTAGCGCTCAGCAAGTAAGAACAAAATCATGACAATTATACTAGTGCTGATTTTTGAAAATAGTAAGTTGGGATCCAGGGCAGCTAAAGGTGTAAACAGACACTAAGTGGCATGACTTGAAGTAAAACCCAGTCAGTTGGGCAACATGACAACTACACCTTCTGCTTTTTTCCTCATTGTTCTTCTCTCTTTCCACCATTACCATTTATTCATACTTTCTTTCCTATCCTCCCAGGTAGGAAAGATATCAGGCAGCAGAAATTCTCAGTTTCATTTTTTTTTTTCAATGTGTAGATACCTGAAACCAGGGACAATCCATGCACATCTGAAACCAGAATTGTATCAGAAGATTTTTTTTTTTTTGTAAAATCTAACCCCAGAATACATCTATTTGATGTTTTACAAAAAAAATATGCAAGGATAATCCCCTCTCCAAGCTGTCCAATAGTGTCAGGCTGTAACTCAGTGGATAATTTTTAAAGACCTTCTGTACCCAAAATTCTGCCTTATATTGGGGACTCCTCAGGTTTTAGTAATAAAATAACACTTCTGAGGTGTTACTACAGATGTGAGATCTCTTTACACCAGTATACCGCAAGAAGAGGCTTTGACTGTCATCCAACAAACTTGACAGGAGAGAAGTAAGACATCCTCCTGCTCACTCTCTGGCTGAAATAAGTCTTAACAAAAAACTACTTTCGCTTTGAGAACAATTTTTATTGACAAATAAAAGGAGTGCCTGTGGAATGCTCTATGGTCCCAGCAGTGGCCAATTCGTACATGGAAAGTTTTGAAAGTGAGATCACTTGTCCTGAAAGTAGGATCATGGAACAAGTGGTATTTGGGGTCAGATTTTTAGATGATTTTTTTTACAATTGGAGGTAGAATGAAATTGCTCTCCTGGATTTCCATAAATGGATAAATTCTAGGAACACCCGTATAGAACACAATAATTCAGCAACTCACTTTTTAGATTTAAAGGTAAAAAAAAAAGCAGTAGATCGCCTTACAACCTCCCTATATAGAAAACCCATAGATACCAACACTTATTTAAGATCTGATAGCTCACATTCCAGATTACTTATATGTAATCTCCCCTATGGACAATTCCTTAGATTAAAATAGAACTGTTCCAATGAAAGTAAATTAAAAAAACTGGAACAGAAGTCTATATGTTGACCTATCAACTAATTGACAGAGGGTTTCCAGGGTTTCCATAAGGCATTTCAAATACCACATTCTGAACTACTTAAGAAATGAGATAGACCACAATCTAACCATCGCAGTCTCTCTTTCAGTGATATTACCAACACAGTCCAACATGTACCAGGTTGTCAAGAAAAGCCCCAGATTTCATTCCAAAGAAGCAAAAACATTAGAGATATTTTGTTGAATAGCAATTTCAAGGAACAGAAGCAAGCATCTATCAACACTCTGATGAAGGCAACCAGACCAACAGAACACCACCCCTGTGGCTGTTGCGTCTGTTGCAGATATACTTCCAAGATGACTGAGTGCACAAACTGCATTAAGAAACAGAGGAAAACTTTGGCTCACTTTACCACTTGCAATAGCAGTTTTGTCATCTATGTCATACCATGCAAGTGTCTAAAAATGTAGGTGGGAAAGTCTGTTTTGCCTGTGTTCCATGCTGCCAAGCGTCTAGATTTCATGGTCCTGTAGGCCTAATGCAGAAACAGATATGCTCTCACATAGAGTCTCCCTCTACTTCTATTACTATTACTATTATTATTATGGAAGAGTATGTATCCATAGAGTATATTTTCTAGTTCTTTGGGGTTGACTTGTGTCTATTCCTTCAAACATCAGTATCTTGTAAATGTTGTTGAAGTTTGGGAGCAGATTTTGGTTCCTAATGCAGGTGAAAACCATGTATTGATTACTTAAAGAAAGTTAAAATAAAAGCAGTTTTTCTCTCCATTTCTACACATTGCAGCTTTTGGCCTATCCACTCGTAGCTAAAAAGCATTCTTTCCTGATAATCAAGCTTCAGCTGTCTGAATTGCAGGCCGGGCCTCTCATCTTGAGCTCTGCTGAAGAGCTTCTTTAATTAACCATTATACCACAGATGTTATTGATTTTTTTTTTCCAAATCTGGTTGAAACATCATTGTGCTGGATCATCGCCAAGGCTAAGGCCTCAATTTTTTGTGTGCTGCTTTTTACTCCTTCTGCATACCTTATTAGTCTCTATGTCTGTTAAGTGCAAGCCATAGTATTAACTCAGAAAATATGAAATTGATTTTTAGCCTTGCAGCTCTGATCGAACAGCTTCTAATTTGGAATCTGAAAACCTTGAGTTGTTCTGGGGGCTGTGGGACTACACGCTTTCTAGAGGTAAGATCCTGTACACTTCCAATTTTGCTTTTTATTTTCAAGCAGTACAAAGCCGGCAGAATATAACTGCTGGCGAATAATGATATTATCTACTGCATACTATATTTCTCTAACAGGGAAACCACTTTTGGGGTAAGCCTGCTGGACTATTTTGTTGGATACAAAGTAATAGAGATTTGCACAGCAATTCTGTGCATGCCTATTCAGATCACGAAAGAGACTTACCTCCTAGTAAGTGTGTTACATGGGATTTACTGTTTAGGCCAGTTGTACTACCCAATTCCATAGAAACAAGACTCGCAAAACAGGCACTGTTACATGCACTCTCTTAAGTTAAGCCATTAAGAGTTACTATATGAGGCGACAAGCTGCTAAGGTGAAGCAATAGTGGCTAATATTAAAAATGGCATAAATCCACACCTCCTTGCTGGTAAGAGTTTCTGTAAGAACAAGCAGAATCATAAAAAATATATGTGCCAGTATTGGGATATTGAAGAAGAAACCAGTGATCAAAATCTGTGCAGTACTTTTTAAGGGTGCAAAAGACTTTAGGCATGACCAGTGTTATCACTCCTCCCCACTCAAAATAATTCCCCTTGATTTCAAAACTAGCATTCCATGTCATGTGGAGAACTGCTAATCAAGAAGCAGAAGCCCAAAGCCTCTTTGAATGCAATGTTTTCTCTATCCTTGTACTATTTCATCTAAGTTTGTTCAAATCTTCAATGAGAACAAGTTCCTACATCAGTGGTGGTGACGACGATAGTATCATTTCCAGGGTACCATATAATAGCATTGCAATGGAAATCTTCCAGGACCAGTGGCTTGTGGATAACAACATATGTTCAGCTCTATTGGATCAGATCCAAAACTGATCAAGTCCAGCATTCTCTTCCTTCAATGGACAACAAGATACCTATGGGCAACCCTCAAGCCAATTATGGTCATTATAATCCTTAGAAACTAATGTTTGTCAGCCAAACTACCTCATATACTGGAGGTGATATAGAGTCATCTCGACTAATAGCCATTGATAGGCTTATCACCCAAGATATCTTTGAATGCAAGTCTGTTTATGAACAGACATGCGACATATTTTAAAAAACCCAAAATAATATCTCCAGGCTAGGTAAATGGGCAATAAAACTGCAATCAAGGTTCAGTGTTAGTAAGTGAAAAGTGATGCATCCTGCTGGTTTATACTAGTACTGGTACCAGACATTTATTTATCCATGGGTTTATTCTGCTCATGTGGCTACAAACCCTGTAGGTGGTCTAATGCAGGTCTGTTAATTCCTGTTTGTGAATCATGTTATCATATACAGTAACAGTGAACTCCACTGCTGTATTTGTGCTGTCAAAAGAGGTCCACTGAGAACCAAAAGGGAGATATCAGTATGTTTGAATGAACCCCAAATGACTGCAGAAACAGAAAAAAACAAACCATCCTAAGGGTGGAGGAAAGATCCTCCGCAAGAATTGAGCATACTTGTTGGCCAAGGAATGGTGAACTTTACTGCTTCTCTCTCTGTATTCATGCACCTGCCTGCCTGCCTGCAATGCCATATAGATCTATGAGTGGGTGAATGGATGGAAGAAAACCTGACAGGACCATTCCACATTACAACATTTTATTGCAAGTACTACTTGTAATACTCCAACCCCAAACATTTGCTTCTTGCATTGATTGTTTAAACCAGATAAATCAGCATTTCATTTATCGAATTCTGAAGTGAAGATAGAATGATTCCCTCTGAGCTTGCATATCTGTGGCTTCAACCTTGCCTGGAAAAGTCCCATTATCTACGGAACTATTTTTAATATGTTACTCTGCCAGGAAAACCCCATGATAGGTTTGCCTTAGGGTCGCTGTAAGTAAGACATGAAGGCAAACAACAGCAGCAGTAGCAAGAACAACAACAACAATGGAGAAAGTGGATGGAGAATCTCACAATACTGAAGCCCAGGAGCATCCAATGAAGCTAAACGATGGGCAAATCAAGGTTTATTCAATGAGGGACTTTTAAACCCATGCCATAACTGTAGTTAGTGGTAGTCACCAACCTGGATAGTTTTTTTAAAAAATTAGACAAATTTCTGGAATGAGTGGCTGTATGTTATTTCCAATATCTGGGGGAGTATGCCTTTGAATGCCCGTTGTTGTAGAATGTGAGTGAAAAGGAACTATTCCACTTATACCCTGCTTGTAGGCTTCCTTTAGGCAGCTAGTTGGCTACTGAGGGAATAGAGACTGGGCTAGGAAAGTCTTTGCACTGATCCCTCAGTGCTCGTGCCCTGTTATTATCTTATGTTCCTATTTCCAAACAAGTATTTACAGGACTTCATAGGACTTAATGTTCATTGCCTACATTCTTCAATTATGTCTCCGCATGGATTTTGTACTCAAGGATTAATGCTGCTGTCTTACCTATGAGTGAGCGCCACTGAACTCAGTAGTAGACATATGTAAAAGTGCCCTGTAAGACAATCAGGTAGGCCCCAGCATTCCTAATAAGATTTCTATGAGTTTAGTGACATGTTACTTAAACATAATTTGAGGTTTTTAAAATACAGCCATGGTGCCTCTTGACCTTTTAAAAAAAAATCACGTGGAGCAAAAAAGTAGAAGAACATGTTTATTTACACTGCCAAATCCCCTGTTCCTTCCTACACCCGGTAGTTCCTTTTTACAATGAGGAACTCATGCATGTCGCTTTCATTCTTCAAATAAGAGCTAGACAGGGCTACTTGAGCTAAAGAAACAATGACCTCCAGTCTATCCTATGCTTCAGCGATAAACAACAACGGAGCCCTCTTGACAAACTCTGACATGAAGAGTGGAATCTCGCAGCTCAATATGTCTGCCGAACATAAGTTAGAAAAAGAAAAGATCATCTTGTAAACAATTAATTAATGTTTGCAATGAATTATCATTTTTTACTTCCTTCTCGAGAGGCTCAAAGGGAATAAAAAAACGCATTTTTGCAGGTGGTGGCATTCAAACGAAGGGCAATCAAATGTTTGAGAGCAGGGGCGCAGCGCTTGGAGTCTCTAACAGTGAATGATGCTAGGATTAGAGCGCAGCAGGGGGTTGAGGGCTTCAGGTGTGAAGCTTAATGTTTGTGATCAGCAAAAAAAAAAAGTCTTGAATTTATCTAAACTGCTCTTCTGCTAACAGTACTTCTAGCACATAAATGTTCTGAAAGTGGCAAGTGTTCTCATTGCTCTTCTAAGGCAAACATGATCTGCATTTGAAAGGCACATCCCTCTCGCCTAATTTAGAATGTGCATCACAAAGAGTTAGATGATGACCCCAAAACAGATCTCTCTCTCTCTCTCACACACACACACACGCACACGCACACACACACACACGCCAGGCAAATAATTCATACTGATCCATATTGTAAAGAGATGGATACTCTGTCATATCTATGCAATAAGCTGTTGTTTTGATCAGGCTTTAAAGTCTTTATATTACACACTTTTCCTGATTTTGCAGTTCCCCACACTTTTTACTAAGTCATTGGAAATAACTGATTATAATGTAACTAAGTTCTCATCCTGCCTTTTTTCATCTTTTTTATGCAAGAGGCTTCACTTCAGGAGCTCAGTCTCCATTCATAGGAATTTCCTCCCTCTCTTAACTTATGAATTTCTCTTATATCCCACATCTATCTAAGCACTACTTAATTTATTATTTATTGCTGTTGTTGTTATGTGCTGTTAAATCTCTCTAAGTTATGGCCACCCTATGAAGGGGAGACTTCCAAGAGACCCAGACCATTTCCGCACTACACTCTTATGGCACAATTATTCCACTTTCAACATCCTATGGAATCCTGGGGTTTGCAGTTTTGGGAGGGGCCAGTCAATCCATCTGCAGTGCACTCCTCCTCTTTTCCTATTTAGTATTATCATCTTTTTTAACGAGTTGTGTTGTCTCATGGTATGCCAAAATATGAAGAACTTCCTGATAGTAAGAGCAGATTGGCAGTGGAATGTGCTGCCTTGGAGTGTGGTATAGTCTTCTTCTTTGGAGGGTTTTTAAACAGAGGCTGGATGGCCATCTGTCAGGAATGCTTTGACTGTGTATTCCTGCATGGCAGGGTGTTCGACTCAATGGCTCTTGTGGTCTCTTCCAACTCTATGATCCCATGATAGCCTCAGTTTATTCATTTTTGTTTCTAGTGAATGTTTAGGGTTGAATTGTTCTCAGATTGATTTATTTGTCTTTTTGATGGTTATGAGACCCAGAATACTGTAGTGGTTTAAATGTTGGACTACGACTCTGGAGACCAGGTTTGATTTCTTGCTCAGCCGCGGCAACCCACTGGGTGGCTTCAGGTGCATCATATACTTTCAGCTCCAGAAAACCCCACCATAGGCTTGTCTTAGGGTTTCTGTAAGTTGGAAGATATACAACAACAATAGTACCATAGCAGTTTGAGTGTTGGAGTAAGACTCCAGAGTCATTTCTGCACTAGACTGTTATAGCGCTATAATTCCACTTTCAACATCCTATGGAATCCTGAGGTTTGCAGTTTTTGGAGCGGCCAGCAAGCCCCTCCCTGAACAGCAAACCCCAGGATTCCATAGGATGTTGAAAGTGAAATCATAGCGCTAGAACAGCCTAGTGCGGAAATGGCCCAAGAGGCCAGGGTCCAAATCCCCATTTGGTTATCGAAACTCACTAGGTGACCCTGGGCAAATCACAATCATTCAGCCTCAGAGGACAGCAAGGGCAAACCCCCTCTGAACAAATCTTGTCAGGAAACCCCATGATAGCTCTGCCTTAGGGTCACCACAAGCTAGAAAGGACTTCAAGATACTCTCCTACAAGCACCATGTCTCAAAAGAGCAGATTTTTCTGTTAGCTTTCCTTGCTGTCCAGCTTTCACATCCAGAAGTTAGATTATATATGTTCTGAGCAAATCTTAGATGAAGAAATTCTCATCTGGGGTAGAAAATCAAACTGATATGTGATCTGATCCACAGATTTTCTGATCATGGTATGAAGTTATTGGCAGTCAGCTGGCAGTCTTCCATTCATTCCAATGGAGGTGACAACTATGCTCATGCACTTTTTTTGTAAAAGTAAAGCTGCCCCTTCCACTGAAGCGAATGGCAGTCTGAGGCCATTTCCGCACGACGAATCTCTTCTTCATTGTCTTGCTGCAGTCCCGGGTCCAGAAGGGAGTGCGTCAGCAATGTTCCCCTCTACACCCGCTCGGTCCATTTGGAAGAGAACGCAATGGTGCCACGTCTTCCTTCCACACCACAGCCGGGCTTTTTCCCTTGCTGCGCTATGGGAGGAAGCGTCACCAATGTGCTTCTGCATCTTCTGCATGGCCAGAAGTGACGGGAGCACCGTGCAATCACAGGCGCAAAATGGATTTTTTCCGTTTTGCAAAAATGTGCAAGCGTGACGCTCCGTAACAGGGTGGCAGCAGGACAGCGAAGACGTCATGCAGAAACGACACCTGCCAACCACTGCCATCCTGTGGAAAAACACAATAGCGATGTCATGCAGAAAGGGCCTGAATGTAAATGAACTTTGTATCGGCACTGGAAAATGTATGATCGGGATCTTGATCAGGAACTTTGACTGTAGACCCTGAAATGATTAGACTAAAGTACTTGCACTTATAAGAAATCTAGCCTCTTTGGTGAACAAAATGCAGGTATTTCAGGCTGCTGCTGATAACAAACAAGACTGAGTATTTGGAGCACACACAACTTCCTAAATTTATGGCATGACTCATGAATTGCTCCTTGATCTAGCCATGTTGTGTCAAAATAAGTCCTACCAAATTCCTTAGGATTTATATCCAGACTGGTGTACTTGAAATGATAGCCTGAATATTTTTGTAAATGGGTTGTAGTGTGCTGATCTTTTCACATAAACTGCACTGTTGTAAGATTGTGCAAAGTGATCATGTTTCACAATGCTGCACTTGAAATACCTCCATATTACACAATGTAAGACTTGATATTAAGAAGTTATCCTTGACTTCCAGCAAATGTCCAGGCTGCTTTTCTATGCATGTACAAAGACAGAGGCCCTTTCTGCACAAGGGAGATATATCACTGTAGTGTCGTTGTGTCACGAATACATCTGCACGACAAACCAGTTTGATGTCATTCTGTCGTAGTTCATTCTGCACATGTTCAGCTCTTATTGCAGTTCACATTGTTATGAAACCAGTGTAATATAAACATGGAAAAACTCTGATTCAAACCAACGACAATGGTGCCACTGCATTTTTTCCTACATGTGGAAGTGTAACATCGATTCACACCACAGAGGTGGGTGTTAAATTGACCGATCAGCGGCAGCAGAGTAGAGGAGGGAGGGGAATAGAAGTTCCAGGAGAATTGACAATGTGGAAGCTACAAATGATTTTCTCCACTTTACTTCAACAGAAACTGGAGGGTGTGCAGATAGGGATTGGGATAAGTCGAAGTAAAAAACACCACTCATAAAACGCGGTGAAATGCTCCTCCACTGTAATGCGGAAATGGCCAGAGAGAGAGAATACTACCTAGGGAAGTTGCTTTATACTAAGTAACAGGTCCATCTATCTCATTGTTCAATACAGCAATATTGCCTAAACCTGGGAGAGAACCTGCTCTCTCTCTTCGAACTTGGAAAGGATCTCCAACAGAGTAGGCAGGGCCAAAGATAAGTTGGTGGGGTCAGCTTAAATTGTGGCATTTTCAAAGCATAGAAAACACAGCTCAGACTTAACCTTTGTATTTGCCAAGTAGAGTTTGGTTGTATAAAGGATTTATCTTGCCTATAGACCACAGCTGAATTCCACACAACAGCTTTACTGCCTGCAAAGCAATACTCAGTTCTCTGTAAAATATTTAAATAGGAAGTACCTCCAATTACTGGTTAGGGGAAATAGCTGAAGAAGCATGTGGGCCAAAAAGGAACTGTTCCAGGCCATAGCAGCCTTTTCTAGCCCTATGTAGAGCACCAGATCCCGTTGGATTTTGAAAGCTAAGCAGGATCAGGCCTGGCTAGTACTTGGATGGGAGACTGCCAATGAATGTGAGATGCTGTAGGCTATATTTCAAAGGAAGGAACTGACAAAACTGCCTCTAAATATTCCTTGCCTAGGAAAACCCTATGAAATTCATGGGGTCACCATAAGTCAACAGGTAACCTGAAGGAGCATTTACATACAAACGCAGAGATGTCAGCAATTCTGTTTGGGACCTTCTATACTCAAAGCTAGGCCTTGAACTTCATGTCACTTTGAAAAATCCTTTTTTTTGTCACTGTGCAGTATCTACTAATGCTCTGATCTGCACAATATTTTTCCTTGATAACAACCATGTGGATTTCTACAAATTGTCATGATGGACTTTAGAAATCTGGATTTGTGTCTTGAAAAAAAAGAAAATGACAACAACATGCCAATCCTGAAGTTGTTTATTCTCAGATCAATTTTCTTTATGTAACTGGAACCTCCAAGAAAATTGCAGTTCTGCCTACACTTACCAGGGAATAAGTCTCATTAATCTCAATGTACAGGGCTAATTTCTCAACAAATATGGAGAAGACTGAGCTGTAAATGTACAGTATGATTAGGGATGGAAGCCATATGGCCTCCTCAATGCTGAACTGCAACTCCCAGTGTACCTCATCATTGGCAATGCTGTCCGGGGCTACTGGGACTTGTAGTCCAACTAATTCTGGAGGGGCTGCATGATTTCCACCTCTACCTTTGATGTTCAAACTTAGAAAAATATTAAACTGCCTTGTCTTCTTATGATTATGCTTGGCTACTACAGCTTTAACTTATGAGGAGAATGTGTGTAAGTAAAGATCAAGGACCTCAACAGTTACATTAAGAATACTTACTTGAAAATATTAGGGGAACCTGAACAATTTGATCTTTGCAAATTTCCTTATCTTTTGAACTAATGTAATGATCAGAATTTAGCTATATACCAGATTTTTTGTTTTTCCAAATGTGATAAAGTTCTCAGTAGACAGTTTTAAACATATTGAAATACCCATTTAAAATGCTATTTTGAGAGAATGTGCTTTTAAAAATCAAACTATATGTTTAAACACATATTTTGATTTCCCTCCCATGCACAATTCATGAAATTAAGGGAACAGAATTAAATTATGGGTTAAAAAAGTGACACAGACCACAAATAGGCAGGCTAGCCTATGTAATTTGTGCCACTGAATGCCATTTTGCTTTGGGATTTAAGACCCTAAGAGTGTAATCCTTAAACTGTAAATCCAAACAAAGTCAGTGGACTTTGAGCATATGTATGTGCCTTCAGGTTGCCTGTCTTATGGTGACCTCATGAATTTAATAGAGTTTTCCTGGGCAAGAAATCCCCAGAAATGGTTTTGTCAGTTCCTTCCTCTGAAATACAGCCTACAGCACCTGATATTCATTGGCAGTCTTCCATCCAAGTACTAATCAGACCTAACTCTGCTTAGCTTCCAAGATCAGATGGGATCTGGTACTTCCAGGGTATTTAGGCTGTGGATGGTGGACTTTACTCTCAGGTAAATGAATATAGAATTGCTGCTAAACATACCCAGTTGTATTCAGTGCACTAATGTTTCATCTTTCATTGTTATGGTTTGCCTATTTTTAAAAAGCAAGAATGAAAAAGTACATGTGATGAAAGGGGTGTACAGTATTGTGTTTCCATCCTTCCTTCTTCTCTTCCTTTTCTTTTTCTTCTTCCTCTTCTTTTTTCCCTCAGGTTGCTTATATTTTTTCCCTTTCCCTTTTCTCCCCTCCCCAATGATATAATACTTTTAGGAGAAGACCCATGATTATTTCATTATCTGTGGAAACGGAAAGCCGCTTTCCCCACAACCCATACTGTGGTTGTGCCAGAGCCTGGCTGCAGCCTGAGAGGGAAGCCGTACTGAGCCCTGGGACTTGCCCCTGCCAGTCAGCTGCTGTTTGAACTAAGCCCTGACTGCAAAATCAAAAGTGGACCCAAAGAAAGCTGTAAACAGTGTGCAATGAGCCTTCTGAAGGCAGCTGATGCCTCATTTGGGGTGACATGTTGTGGCTGATGAGTGTGGATGATGTGGGGTTTTCATAAGTGCCTCATCAGTATCCTCATCATGATCGTGTTGCTCAGCCACGGCGTGTGCCCTGACTTGATTGTAATTGCTTGAATCTGCTCCTGCTGCTCAGGAGCCCACAGTAATATGCAATAAAACAGCAAGAAGGGAATGTTAACCATCTGAGTTCTGACACGGCTGTTTTGCAGTTCAAGCGCTCCGGAAAGATAGATGGTGAGATGGATCTCGTCTCTGCACATTTTAAGAAGCATCTCTACAGTACTCTATGTACACACCACGTGCATCTGATAATATTTAATGCATTCATAGGACTACATGTTTCTTAAAAGACTGAAAATAACATTAAGGTATTTTGCTGAGAGCTTTCTTTGTGAAGTCAATAGGATCCTTTGGCCCATTCATTTAAAATGCATTGTATTCATTCATGTTCTGCTTCCTTGACTAATATGTGTTATGCAAACGTGTCTGGAAGGAACTCAAAATCAATCCATGCATCTGTCAGTAACATCTTCTTTGCACTTCTATGTCATCGCTCATCATGAAATTCCCTCCAGTGTATTCAATGGACCTTACGCCCAGGTGAGTCATGTCAAGGCCTCCACCCTACTCAAAAGTCTTCTCCACAGAATTTAATTTGAAATTTATTTTCAAGTAAACATGGTTATGTGAATTTGTTTAAAAGTTTAGAAATTTCATTTTCTTTCTTAAATTTATTAGGATCAAATACACTTTGGAGCAAATATCCAGTATTTTTTTTCTCCACTTGCTATTATGCAAAGGGCATGCGGCAGCCTGATCCTTTCTTCATTATTGACAGTTATACAAAGGTAAATTCCATGCCCAGGGATAATTAGGAAAGGAATTGACAGTAAAAGCATCAATACCATAATGTCTAGATATAAACCAATGGTGCAAACAGGGTCCCAAATCCTGTTGGTGAAGTACAATGTCATAAGTCAGACTTACACCATAGCAATTCACCTTTTTGGTTGTTGCAGGAGTCAGGATTCTTTACCACCTGCACAATGACAAAATCCCTACCCACCCTCCATTTAAGTGATGCAGCCCTCCAGTACCCAACTATTTTCTTATAGCTGGATGTACTGTCAGGATGCCATCTGCAGGGACCTTCTCGGGACCCCAGGGGTGTCTGTAGATACCTATTGTTTTGTGTCTTGTTACAGGTAAATAGCTAGATACATCTGCACTAATCATCCCATTCTTCAACAACACAAAAGTAGTTGTCTTGAAGGCTGTATCATTTAAAAGGTGGGGTTGGGATTGGTAGCACCAAGAGACAGAGCTTCCAAGACGTAGTTACATTCAAGAGATATGTCTCCTGATGCAGGGGTCTTATTGGGGAGTGTGCTTTATTTATTTAACTTTTGTGTGCTTTTAAAATAATTTTATATTATTTTAAATGTGATTTTAATTATTTTGAAAATTGTATTGTTAGGTTTTAACTGATTTCTTCGGTCCCACTTTAGGAGAAAGACAGCATATAAATAAATGAATAAATAAATATAGACCCTGTTGGAGTATTGTGTACAGCTCTGCTAGAACTGTGAGTCATCCCGTGAAGCTGAATGATAGGAGGCTCAAGATACACAAAAAGAAGTACATTTTCACATTATGCAAGGTGTGAAACCATGGATTTTGCTACCCAAAGACATCATGATGGGCACCAATGTCAGTAGCTTTAAACTGGATTTAAGACAAATTCATGAAGGATAAGCCTATCATGATTTCTATATACTATCTTCATGATAAAGAACTGTGCCTCTGAATGACAATTGCTGGGGGGTCAACAGCAGAAGATGCTCCCATATCATGCTTGTGAACATCTGTGAGGAATAAAAGGACTTGATAAGCCTGTGATCTGATCCACTCTCTCGTCTGAGCAGTGCTAGATAAGCTTCTGCTCTGATCCAGCAGAGCTCTTATGTTTTGTCAAGTTATGCTGATTTAAAAAAAAAAAACTTTGGTTAGGGCAACAGTTCCTGACAGTCAACAGGAACAATAAGCGGAATGTATAACTTCCATTGCAAACATTTAAATAGAACTCTGGTGGATAAAAGCAGCTGTGGGAAAGCAGCTGGCTGATAAAATGGTGGGAGGATAAAGGATAAAACACTTTTTCTCCTCTTTCTTCACTCACACTCCTGATTCCTGATTCCCTCTGGATGCTAGTATTTACTAAAATATGGTTGTTGGGCTGTGTAATTGATATCTTGGTCTCATATTAATTCCATGCCAGGAGAAAGGCAGGATATAAATTAAATAAATACACAAATGAAGAAAGAAAATATCAGAGGGAATGTAACCAAGAACCAAGTTACGTATGATGTTATTTATGTCTTTAGTGCTTGTGTTGCACCAAGGGTGCTTTCCTCCCATTGCAAATAATGGCAGAATGAGAGGAGAAACTGGATTTAGACTAGTCCACTTCCCTTTAGTCCCAATCCATTTTATTAAAAAATGAACACATCCAAGCAAGGACTGGTAGTATGGGTAACAGCATGGCTGGTTTAGCCTTGAGAAATGCAGAATATGGACATGAGAGTTAGGCCATTTCCGCACTGCACTGTAATAGTACTATTATTCCTCGCTCAACATCCTGTGGAATTCTGGGGTTTGTAGTTTACTGAGGTCAAAGAGCTTTCTGGCTGAGAATTCTAAAGGCCCCTCCCTAAACCCCAGGATTCCATAGGATGTTGAAAGTGGAATAATAGCACTATGACACTGTAGTGCAGCAATAACCTTAGACTTCATTCAGCATTTCACAATATTATTTAGAATGAATTGTTCAAAAGAAAGCAAGCATGGTGTAGTGATTTGAGTGTTGGGTTATGATAGTGTCAACCTAAATCAGAGTTGACTTGAGGTCACATAATAATAAATGGAACAATAATAAATGGAATAATAATAATAATAATAATAATTAATGGAGAGCATGACACAACTGTCAATATGGTTGCAAATGACTTGGAAACAAAGGCAAAATATTCAGAGTACATATGATATATATTTCTTTTAAATTTCTGGACCTGATTGTGCTTGCTGCTTAAATTGTCTTAGTAGCAGGATTTAACACTAATGTTGAGGGACCCTTGCTAGAGACAAAGGTAGACTAGAAATGCTTGTATAAATAAAATTAAAAAATGACTGCTAAGCTTCTGCACTGGGACACAGTTAAGTGCCTGAAAAATAACATTAGTTTTGCAACTAATTTTGCATTAGTTAGTGGTTGCTAGCTTGAAGGGTTAGCTCCTTGAATCCCAGCCCTTATATCTCTTCACTGTTAGATGATGATTTCTTTATGACATATATGTTGCCATTTCTGTCAATGTAATCAAGTCTGTTCACAATTTCAAAGGGACAGACAGCCTTTCTAACCTCAGCAACTGGTTTTGGCCTATAACTTCTATCCGTTTCAGCCAATATGGTCAACGGTAAGGGATTGTAGAACCTACAGTCTAAAAATATCTGAAGTGCAAAGGCTGATCATATGCCATGTGAAAGGGTGCCTGGAGTGTCACGCGATTGTGAGGAGCAATCTGCACGACACACTCACAATTGCGCGATGCTCCAAGGTAGGACAGGCGCCTAAATCTATTCCTGTTAGCTCCCCAAAGTGATTGCCATAAAATAAGGTACAGAGCCCACCTGCACTTTCTTTTGTCCCTGAGTCCCCCCATTGAAAGTGAATTTCATCTTAGGCACGTTCAGCTTAATGAATATTGAGGGGTGACATGACTGCACTCTTTAAATATCTAAAAGGCTGTTGCAGAGGGGAAACTACAGGTTTGTTCTGTGCTCCTCCAGAGGGTGGGACCAGGTCTAATTATTTTAAGTTACAGCAGGGTAGATTTCGATTAAACATTTGAAGGAACTTCTTGACAATAAGAGCAGTTCAGCAATGGAACCAATTACCTAGAGAGTGGCAGGGTCTCCTTCTCTGGATGTCTTTAAAAAGAGGCTGGACAGAGTTACCTGTTCAAGACAATCTGGCAGGAGTCCCTCCACTGAGCAGAGGTTTGGAACTGAAGATCTGTGAGGACCCTTCCAACTTCATGATTCTATGTCTGTGGCAAGACTGCAATGTGCAATGTCTGTTAGAGAAGCTACAGCCTCAGACAAGCATGGTTCCTCACCCCTAGCTCTTAGACAGAGGGACTGAGGGTCTTTGCCACTTTTCAGCTAATTCTGGATTCAGTCTAATGCCACCTCCATCAGCTTCATGTCATTGGAGTGCCCAACTTACAATGGTGGCTGAACCAGATAGGCCAAGATAACATCAACACTCCAATTAAGCATTTTTTTGAATCTTGAAATTTCAGAATATTTATATGAGAATAGTACTTTTTAGGTTATTTATTATAAGTATTCATACACACACATTCCTTTTAGGGACAAAAACATAGACACTGTAATGTCTGGGCACTTAAGCTTCCTTATATAACATTACATTGCATGTTAGGCATCATCACATCATATTGTATGGCCATCAAGATTTTATACTTTCATAAGGACGAAACTGAACCTTTATCTCTCTATTAAACCCTTGTATAGAGTTGGCAAAAAGCAACACATGTAAGTACATTATCCTTCTAAATCATTTAACAGAGCTTCTTTATCCATCATATTCCTCCTCCTCCTCCTCCTCAAGTTCCTTCACAATTTGATGTGTCCCATAAATACTTTCATTTATACAGAATTCTGTCCCTTGTACCATATTCATAACAATCTTAAACATATAAGCTAATTTATAACCCATTCAGGTACATTTTCTCATCTGTCTCTAACAGGCTTTTGTAACTACATAGGTATATAAGAGTTATTCTCCTTGTTAAATCTTAACAGCATTCATAATTACTTAAGAATATCTATTCTTATTAGCCTTAACAGTAATGGCATAAATCAGCATTTTAAGGCACCATATCAGGCTGCCAGGAAGGGTAGTTGCCTAATCAAAACAGCATCTTCTGTGGTGGAAAGATGCTGAAAACAGCCTGGCTTGGACTTTATCTCAGCCTCTTTTATTCACTCCTTATGCCCACTCAGCTTATCTGTTGACCAGTCAAAACTGACTGGCTCACAGCTGAGTTGTTCACTGGAGATATCTAGTACGCTACCTCTTAATCAATAAAAAATACACATCATTCCATAAACCTGCCTGCAATACGGTAGGAGTCAGTACTCACCTGTATCTGTCTCATCCAAGGTACTTGCTGCCATTTATTTATTCTCCAGAATTTACTGGTGCCTTGGCCTCTAGAGTACAAGTGCATTTTCTTATCTTTCATTTACATTCCAGAGCATCTGGCATTCTTCCCAAACTGACCTGTATTGTAGCCAGTTTTCTGTTGGCACACAATCACAATCACACACACATGCACGTAGACACACACCTACAGAGCTGCCTCCATTAACTCTCATTAGGTTAAATTCTGCCCTTTAAAGTTATAGGAACAGGAAGAGAAGTTGGCAAAAGAATATTCACTAGCCTGTAACAAAATGGCAAGGAAGTTTCAGGGTAGTTGAGGAACAACATCTGTGTTTATCTCTCCCCTTCCAGAAAGGTGAAGGAGCTGAGCTATCGTAAATGTGAGTAAGAAAACAATATAGTATGTGAGTGATTATTATTCTTGTTGCCATTATGTGGCATCCAGTTGGTTTTGGTTTATGGTGACCCTATGAAGGAGAGAGACTTCCAAGAGTCCCTGTTATTAATAGGTCTGCTCAGGTCTTGCAATATCAGACCCTGGGTTTCTTCTCTGAGGCCACTTCCGCACTAGCCTGTTATAGCACTGTGATTCCACCTTCAACATCCTATGGCATCCTGGGGTTTGCAGTTTAGGGAGGGGCATTTAGAATTCTCATCCAGAGAGCTCTTTGGCCTCAGTAAAGTACAAACCCCAGAATTCCACAGAATGGTGAAAGTAGAATAATAGCACTATAACAATGTAGTGCGGAAATGGCCTAAGTATTCATTTGTCTTTTTAGCAGTCCATGGGATCCATAGAACTCTTCTCCGGCACAGTATTTCAAATGAATTGATTTTCTTTCTATCTATGTGCCTCTTTCTGGGTTCTATGGGGCCAACTGTAATAGAATATTGCAAATACAATCACAGTTTAAGTCCCAATATATGTTTTTAACAACAATACAATAAAGTGTGACACATAGGCCATTTATGCATTAGATTGTTATGGTGCTATTATTCCACTTTCTTTTTTTTCTTTTTTTTATTCTATATTTTTTAAAAAACAAACTTAGCAATATAAACGTGCATAACATTCTTCTCTTATTCCACTTTCAACATTCTATGGAATCCTGTGGTTTGCAGTTGTTCTCCTGAATACATAACTGAAAATATTATAAGTTGCTGTGCGCCTTTGCATTGTTTCCAACTTATGATGACCCTAAGGTATCATGGGTTTTTCTGGAGTTGAGAGTGTATGATGCATCCAAGATCACTCACTGGGTTTCCATGGCTGAGCAGGGAATTGAACCCTGGTCTCGAGAGTCATAGTCTAATGCTCAAACCACTATACCATGCTGTCTGTCTGAAAATACTACTACTTTATTCAAGGTGAAAAGAGTCTACACCTTAACTGTGGCAATGGTACGTCCTGTCCTGCTCTCCCTCTCTGGAACTCAGCTAGGAAGTACAGCCCCTTCCTCGGTGCCTCAAATAACTCAGGGTCAAACCAGTAACTCACAAAGGTTGCATCAGCTTTCTTCCCTGTTCACCTTTCACAACTATACATAGGAATTGGAAATATTATGGCTTGGATGATGCTGACTTTGATATTCAACAATATCTCTTTACACTTGAGGACCTTACCTAGGTCCTTCTTAGTTTCCCTTCTGAGTGTTAGTCTTCTTTTTTATTCTTTACAACACCTCCTTCTTGATTAATGACTGAGCCAAGCTATATATATATTTAACAATTTCAGTGTCTTCATCACTCACTTTTACAATTTCATAAATATTCTATGGCCATTATTTTTGTTTTCTTAATATTCAGCTGTAGCTCAGCATTTGTACATTTTTCCTTATTTCTATATTCAAATACTACATATAGTGTTGGGGGGACCAGCTATAAAGGGATCCTCCATATATGTAGGGGTTCAGTTTGTTTGTTTATTTATTCATTTATTTATTTATTTCATTGTATTTCTAAGCCACCTTTCTCCCAAAATTGGGACCCAGTTCCAGAACCCTACCCCTGTGAATAGTGAAAAATGTGAATGATTGCATCCCATGTTATTAGGCGGCAGTGCTATGCACGCAGATGCTTCAGGGTTGCTACTATTTTATGTATGGGGCGTAATGCTCCATGAAATTGCAGATCTGTAGGTCACATATATGGAATATCCACTGTATACTATTTGAGAAGCTCCAGTTTTGGGGTGAAGCACAAAGAGCTGTACAATTTGGAGGGTGTTCTATAAGCTAAAAGGAGTGGGATGAAGTAGTCTCTCTTGGGTCATCTGATATCAAACAGTACATTTGGCTGTCTGGTGGAGTGTTTCAGGTCTGCCCCAATGCATGAGAAACCTTCATATTTTAACTAAATCTAAAACTATAAACACCATAGGCCAGTATGACCTCTTACTAACGCCCTCCACACCTTGTCTCCTTCTTGGAGCAATGGAACAAGTGAACCTATGCATACTGTTGCCTTTTTATTTGAAGCTTGTTGTTGTATATCATTTCAATATAAACTGCTTGCCTGGAATTCTCAATGAGTGATTATACTCTTATTGGACTAAATCCAATTGTGAGTCCCAATTACAGCAGATTCATTGGATCACTGGAAACTTGGGAAGTCAATATGTATGTAAATACCATTGATTCAATGAACCTCCTTTAATTGGGACTAACAGTTGGATTTAGCCCATGAACCGACATAAACAAGGCATTTTGGATGTCTTCCAAGTAAATTTGTTAGGGAAAAGTTGTGAAAAGTGGGTTAATCAGGGTTTCATTAACAGTGGTTTCTAATCAACATGTTACTATCTCTGGAAATATAATCTAGATTTAGATTTTGATTTTAATGAACTAGTTACACGTTGTTCCCAAGTACTATCAAGATAAGGGGAAGTAAATCAGCCAGCATTTTCCCAGAGTTTGGTGAAACAAAAAGTTTTCTTCTCCTTCAAAGCTCAGTTAAAAAGTATAGACAGAAGCCAAGGGCAGAAGAGCATATCATGTATGACAGCAGTGTCTCCTAAATTTGAACTAAACCGCTCCTTCAATACAGGCTATCTAAAGCATGGGGCAGGGAGGGAGTAATAGAAATCAGTGTAAGGGAACTGGATATGTATCTCTAGGTGGACAAAGGGAATGCAAAAATCTTGATGTGAAAAGGGGAACAATGAAGCTTTCTATCAGAGATACCTTTAGAGAGGAATTCAATTTTTCTCCTTTCTTTCTCTCTTGCTTTCTTTATTTTTTTATAGAGATCTACAGCAAAAGCCTGAAAGCCTTTTATTATACCTTATTTTCTTTTTCTTTTTAATATGTGGTATAAGTTCTATTTTTTTAAAAAAAATCCTCCCGATGTTAAAGCAGTTCCCATTTTTCTGTTTGTTTCGGACACCTAGCTGTTACCAACAATGCCTCCCACTGAATCACTTCTTTCATCTATTCAGCTTCTTTTATTCCCTTCATCTCATCTCCCCCTTCACCAGCTTACCTCTCATTAACCCTCAGGGTTCCAAACACATTGTATCTCTCTTAAAGATATATATTTTTTATTCAGACATAAGCCATTTCTGCTTGGTGGATTCAGTTTCCATACTTCTCTAACACAATAGTTAAGTGCACCGTACAGACTCTTTACATTGCAATGAACAATGAAGCAAGATACTAATTTATACTGGCACATTGTATACTGCTCAATTGTATACCACTTTTTCCCCTTCTAGGTTAGGCAGTGCAAAGAAAACCTTTTCTTCTCTCAGCATAAAATATGTTTCAGTCCATGTGTAGAAATATGCTCACCAATCAGTTTTCGTTAGCATACAAAGCCCATTGTTTTCTGCATGTCACCATGGAGAGTGATATAGTTAAAGGTCAAAAATTGCATTATGCTGTCATTTTATACTTGAAAAATAAAATTAAGAAAGCTTTTTTTTTTACTGTTGCAAGAAAATGTTGATTTTGTTCTTAAGTATATGTTTGTAAATGCGTTTAAGGGGAGAAGAGAAGTGCAACCTTTAATTGATTAATCAGTTAGATTAAACCTTTTAATTTACTTAAAGGGGATTCCCAATTAATTGGACAAAAAGTTTAACTATTTTTAATATAAATGCCTATCAAATTGCAGATGGGAGGCACCATCTCAGAAGTGAAATTTCCTTCATTCTTCCATAGGAGTTGCTGCCTTTTTCATGATGGAGTTTTCACAAACTATCAAGAAGTAAAGTATATCTGCATTTTAATTCAGATTTATTACATAAATGTACATGTATTTAATTAATGAATTAATGTATGGATCAATTAAGTTATTCCCTGTAATGCTGATGAAACCAAAAAGAGGCTATTTTAGGCTCTTGGTCAAGAGAACACTGATTTGAACGAGCAACAAAAAATCTATAAAAATCCAAATCTAAGGGGGTTAAAAGTATCAAAAGTGGTTCAATGGGATGTGAGCCTACTTAGCAACCACAGATTGTTCAGTCTTAGTAGGAAAACATATATGGACAACAAGACAAGAAGGGAATGAAACCTACCTGCTGGAGAAAGGCATGTGGGCTGTTTATCCCAAGAACCCTCATGCTCATTTAATTGATCAACTAAGTTTGATTGAGTAATTGATAGTAATTCATATTAATTATATTATTATTAGTCTCTATAATTGCATTATAAACTTGTATTCTATAATTATATACACACATACACACAATACACAATGGCTGAGATCTTGCATTATCAGATGTAGCAACAGTGATGGAGTTCTGTCTTTGTAGCTACATCTCCTGAATCAACCCGCTAAAGCCCACCTTAAAAGCCATGCAACTGCACCAACCAAAAGAGTTCTGAGACGCTAGAGAGCAGGGTGCTGAACAATGACACCTCTTCTTGCCTGCAAAGTGCTGTGTGAAAAGCACTGATCGGAACGCCTCTGGGGGTCCTGGGACAACTGATTTTCACACAGTGCCTCTCTGAAAGAAACAGACTGGACACATTATCATTCAATGTCCCACGTTCAGTGCTTCATTTGGATATAGCTGCTTGGCTTCTAAGATGGGTTTGGGCAGGCTGGACACATTATCATTCAATGTCCCACGTTCAGTGCTTCATTTGGATATAGCTGCTTGGCTTCTAAGATGGGTTTGGGCAGGCATTTTTACTCCTTGCAATGGTGTCATAACCATAAATGTGAATTGCAATATTTATGATGTCATACATTTGGCTTATCATATTGTAAATACTGAACAGGATACCAGCCATACTATATTCAATAACATGCACGCACACATATTCAATAACATATATATATATATATTCAATAACATATATATGATAATCTTTTGCTCCTGTTTTCTTTGCTGTAGGCTCCAGTTGTGGAATGCTCTCCCCTTGGAGGCCTCAATGGCACCAACACTGACAGGATAAAATCTAACTATTTACCTTAGCACTTGGAAATCAATGGTTTTAAATTACTTTAGATATGTATGCTATTTAAATTGTTTTAGACTTTTCAAAGGTGTCCTCATTCATTTATCCCACTCTGAGAACTGCCAGTATAGGGCAAGTTATAAACGTTTTTAAATATATAAATAAAGAAATAATTCCCATTAAAATCAGCTGTACTTCCATGTGTCTACTAAGAGCAAAGATGAGAAAGTTAATAGAATAATGTTAACCTTGAGTTACTTGTTAATATGCTTTTAGAATCTAATTCAATCACATTTAAATTGAAATGTAGATATTTTTAACTATTACGGCAGCTGCCAGATGGATTTTTTTTAAAAATGACTGGAAGTCCTGGGTTTTGTCCCTGTACTAATTTTATTTTGGTGATCCACATGATGTTTATTTCATCCTGAAGTACCTTCTGGGAGCTCCTGCCATTACCAAGGATTTTTCATTTGCACTCCCCAAGTCAGTTTAAATTAACCCAGTATGTATCTATACTCACCTTGTATGTTTTTATGTTCTTGAAATCACATAAGATGGCCACTGCCAGTAAACACAGCTATTTTTCCAGGACACAGATTCAACAGAGACCATGTGAAGGTAAGAGGAATGGTGGCATTGAAAGAAAATGATCCTAATGCTCAGTTAGTGTATTATTGTTAAATCACATTAGCACTTTGACCATAACTCATGAATAATAATCAAAAGGTTAAATGGAAATTGGTGAAAATCGGCTTTAGAAATGTTGCATGAAAACCTGGCATATTTCATGAAAGAGATTGGATGCAACTTATGAATATACAGGCACAACCAAAAAAAAAAAATTTGGAAATTCTCAATACTTCCAGAGACATTTTTTCCATCTGGAGATTCCATAAGTTACTTTTAAATTGGCCTTTAAATTTATATTTCATTACCTAACGATAAACTTTATCAGACTGAAAAAAAGAAAAATCATATTTGTGATATTACATTTTCCACCCTGTCCCTGTTTTATGCTTTGCAGAGAAGGAATCAATTGCATGAGTTCAAAACCTCATTCTCACCCACCCCACCACAACCTCTTCTTTTATTTTATTCTTCTCCCTTATTTACAATCTTTTTTTCGGGTCATAACACTCTGTCTTGACATGTAATAAGCAAGGTTCGTTGTGTCTAGTCTTTTGGTGGGGCATTTTCATTCATCACCTCTTACAGAGTTACACTCAGTGGTAAGGGCATGTAGGAGAGATGTAGCTACGATGATGTAGCTATGATCCCTCTCCCAATCCAACTCCCAAAACCCACCTTCAAAGTCAGATAACCACATCAACCAAAGTTGTTCTGTGGTGCTGGTGAATGGGGTGCCGAAAAGTCCTGTTGTAACTGCTTGTCTCACCATGGCTCACAAGTGGGAGGAGGCTGGACTTGTCATCCTTTAGTGTTCTCCTAACCAACACTGAACACGCCTTCAGGTGGTGTGGCTACTTTGCTCTGAAGGTGAGTTTTAGGGACATTTGTGATCATGGTAATGGTGCCGCACGACATTGTTCTAGTGCTATTATTCTACTTTCAGTATCCTGTGGAATTCTGGGATTTGTAGTTTGCTGAGGCCAAAGACGCAGAAACTGCAAACCCCAGGATTCCATAGGATGTTGAAAGTGGAATAATAGCACTAGAACAATGTAGTGTGGAAAGCCCCATAAATGTGAATATGAGGTCATAAGTGTAGTTTGTAACATTGTAAACACTTAACACAATGCCAGCCTGTTTTCACTGATCCTAGCTTTATAGCCTTTTATTAAAATTAACACCTGGAATGAAATTCACATTCTGCAATGCGTATTGGCAATACCTTTATTAGGCCAATCAGAAGGTGAAAAAATTGTGATAGTTTTCAAGGCTCACAGGATTCACCTGGTGAAGATCAGGTCTTAAAGAGAACTAAAATTTTATGGTCTTCTTTTATTGCCCTTGTTCCTGACATTTCTCTGCCTCTCTTTTCATGGGAGGTGGGTGAGGCAGGGTCTAAACTTTTCCCCCTGCTTCTTAGTCTCTCCATAACATTGAAACATGCAACATACAAACTGTAACAACAATTTCATTTTTTCCCCCACTGCATGAACTCTGTATCATCCTCAAGTGATAAAGAAGACAGCGAATTTTGAAAGCTGGTGTAACTCTTTCTTTGTTTTCTTTATCTTTTTTGGTATCTTCTGGTTGGCCTAATACAGGTATCACCAAAGTGTATTTTGGAGCTTGGACTTTGTTTAATGGTCAACATGGCATAATTTTTTCTTCTAAAATGTGATAAGAGTCTTTTCCTAGGTCATCCTTTCTCTTATTTATTTATGTCGAAGTCTGAAAATGTGACTTTTGGACCAAAAAAACCAGAATCCTTCAGCTACCATAGCCAATGAACATGCTCATTGGGAAAGTGGGAGCTGTAGTTGAAAAAAAAAAACAAGTTTTCTAACTTCTAGCTAGCGTTAGATCAGTTTGCCCCAGGTACCCATTACCCCCACCATGCCTTGATCCCTCTCCCCTCTCCACACACACATATTTTGATTTTTGAAGTTTTTCCTCTTCTGCAGGGGTCCTGTGCCCCAACCCTAGTGAATGTGGAGGTCCAACTGTATTTCATATTGAGACACAACACATATAATATAATATTATATAATAGAAACCAAAGTAGTATCACCATTATTCACCAGTTATGGAATTACTGTTCTGGAGTGATCCTATTCTATTCTGCAATAAAGACCTTTTACCATGTATGGAGTGAGAAAGACTTCTACCATATGTGGAGTGAGAAATGTCCAAGCTGAGCTCAGGAAAGGAAGAGGCACTAGGGATTATATTGCAAACATACATTGGATAATGGAGAGCACCAAAAATTTCAGAAGAAAATCACCCTGTGCTTTATATATTATAGCAAATAATTTGATTTTGTACATCATGAAAAACTATGGATTGGTCTTAAATAAATGGGTGTGCCACAACATTTGATTGTCCTGATACCTTACCTGTACTCAGAACAAGAGGCTATCATCAGTGCAGAAAAGGGAGAAATGGGATGATTTCCAAGTAGCAAGGGGTTAAGGCAAGACTGCATTTTATCACTCTATCTGTTTAACTTGTATGCTGAATATATCATAGGTAAAGCAGGATTAGATCAGGAGGAAGGAGGCATGAAAACTGGAGGAAAGAACATCAACAGTTTAAGATATATAGATGACACCATGCCACTAGCAGAAAATAGCAAAGACTTGGAACAATTACTGAAAAAAAGTCAAGGAAGAAAGTGCAAAGGCAGCTTTACAGCTGAACATTAAGAAAACAAAAATCATAACTATAGATGATTTACACAGCTTTAAAGTAGACCATGAAGACATTGAAATACTTCAAGATTATCCATGCTTTGGCTCACACATTAATCAGAATGCAGACTGCAATCAAGAAATCAGAAGGACTGGAAGGACAGCTATGAAGGAAGTAGGTAAGATCCTAACGTGTCAAGATACATCATTGAATAATAAAGTTAGGGTTGTCCATGCCATCATATTTCTAATTTCTATGTATGGCTGAGAAAGCTGAATTGAGAAAAAAGCTAATGGGAAGAAAATCAACTCATTTGAAATGTGGTCCTGGAAAAGAGTTCTGTGGATACATGGACTGCTAAAAAGACATATAGAGCAAATCAAGCCTGAACTTTCCCTAGAAGGCAAGATGGCTAACCTGGGACTGCTGTACTTTAGAGATATCATGAAAAGATATGGCTTACTGGAATAGACAATAATGGTGGGAAGCAGCAGGAAAAGATGAAGACCACATTACAGATGGATAGATTCAAACAAGGATGCTATGGCCCTGAGTCTGCAAGACCAGAGCACAGGGCTGCTGCTGATAGGGTGATGTGGGGATCTCTCATTCACAGGGCCACCATAAGCTGAAGTTGAGTTGACATCAATTAACAACAAAGCACTCCTAAATGTGCTTTAAGATGGTCCTGTAACTTACATTCCTTAAGGTTCAACACAGCACCTTTTGGGTTGTGGTCCCAACTTTTAAACTCCTCCCCCCGCGCTAAGCCCAACAATACTTCTGGGGGGAAAACAATTTAGGAAGAGAATAAAAGGCAAGCTTTTGACTGAAGTGTATTGCATGGTCAAGTTCTATTTTTCTGTAATGGTTTGAGTATATTATGTAGATTTTAAAATTGTTTGTATGTAATGTGATTGTTAAGGCTGCTACATTTGGCTTTGATTTGTTGTAAGAGGTTTTGGGAAGCCAGTCATAAAACTCCTCTTGCTTTTGATAGGAGCAGATTGCATTTAATATGTATTTTCACACTGTTGAAATCTATTGTTCTATTTTATACAAAAAGCATTTGTATTCTTGTACACAAGAGAAAAAGCTATATGTTGTCATGTCATTGTGATCTTTATTGCTCTAATTAGCACCCTTCTTTCTATAATTTCCTCTCTGGCTTATGTCCGCTATTTACAGAAGTTTAGCATTATGTTACAGGAGTCTTAATTGTCTCTCATCAGGTTTACATGAGCTCATTTGTAAGTATCATGCTTGGGACCTATAACATCATGCATCTGCAGTAAGTGTGCATTTACTGAGCACGTACATCTTGGAACTTCACTAAAGGGGAAAAAAAGACTTATACTTTACAGCAGGTCTTGAATGCACATTTACTGTGAAATAAGTGAATAATAATACTAGGTTATTTCGGAAAAGTGTTCTTTTATGCAATCACTGCATTTAATACAATCACAAAATGGCAGCCCAACAGGTGGTCTTTTCATAGTGTTAAGCCACGACAATTGGAACAAAAAGGACACCAGAATCTAATGTTCTTCAGAATTTAAAAAGCTGTTCACTTCCTTTTGTGAATTTTCAGATTTATCCATGTTCATTATTGTTGAGCCACAAATGCAGGACATTCTTTTTTGACATTTTGCCATAAATAGACACTGACTGAGGCTGACTAGCCAGCTAGTGGTTTTGTCACAGGCTAGCGGAAACAAGCCATTTAACAATGAGTAGGCTCTCTTGGTTCTTAAATGGCTGGGGAAAATACCAGGTTTGACATGCAGCAAATCTAGCAAAGTCTAGGATAACAAAAGTATATTTGACAAAGAATGAAGTTTCTTTCTTCCTTTTTTTTTCTTGCCCAAACGTAAGTATTTCATTCTGGCCTAATGAAGTTGTAAAGACAATTTGGTGTCACACTGACAGCTCTTGAAGCTCTGGAAATATACTCAGGCATTGTGGCTTTACCTATTCAGACTGCCTTCTTTGGTAGGGTCCATTATTTAAACAGCAATTATGAACTTCATCTTGGGGCTGGGAGCAGAAGGGTAGCCTCAGATCTCTTAGATTTTTAAAAGCGGAGAAAGTACCTTATTACAACGATCATGCAGCTCATATTTACTTAGATTCTTAGGTAAGTATATGGGCATCTGTGGCAGACTGAGTTGTTTTTGTTTTTTTAAAGGGGGAGCAAGGGATTGCCCTACAACCCTAAATCCTTCAACAGTTAAATTGATGTGTTTGAGTTGCCTTGACTCCCAAATTGGAGAAAGAAGCAGGATATGAATCATATAAATAAATATGAAACCAAGTAGCACTTTGGTGAAGTGATTTAGCAAAATACCAAGCACAGCATCCAGATATAAAGCATTTCTTATAGTTAGAGAATCATCATCATCATCATCCATTGAACCTGCCAAAAGCTCTCTAGTCATTCAGGGATGACTGCTCTCCTCTACTTTTGCAAACCAAGCAATCCAGTGGCTGGAACTGCTCTCTTACGTAAAAGGTTATGGTGTTTGGGATTTTTTAGCTCATAAAAATAGCAGATAAAATGAAACATTATATAGGTATATAAAATACATGTAGAGTGAAGACTACAGCCTGGAGTTCTTCCTGTCTCATCACACTAGCACTTGATGTGAAAGAGAGCTGAGTTTCAGGATATATTTTAAAAATGCTGTTATTCCACAAATCAGTGAATGCATTTCACTCCAGAAATATTTGTGTGGCTTTATTTGGAGGTTGTTAAAAAGGGGTGAGGATTATAAATCTCCCCTAATAATTACAAACAAGGCATAGACTGAACAACTAGACAGACTGGATGTGCACATATACATCATGTTAACTTGGATATAATATGCAAGTATTAAGAAATAATATAGTAAACCAAATAAAGTTACATCCATGTAAAAACAACACCTTGTATATACTTACAGAGCAATCTGAAACTCAACTGTTTCAAAATAGTGTGTTTCCTAAGCTTCTGACTGACAACTGATATTAATCAGAGTAAGAGGCAAACCATTTGTTTATTTGTTTGTCTGAAATATTTCTCTATTGTCTCCCAGCCCACATGGGCTGCTGAGGTGATGAAGAAATAAATACCAATTAAAACAATGCAATAAAAACCAATTAAAACAATGCAAAGATAAAAACATTTAAAAGCAGGCTAGAAACAACCCTAGACTCCAGATTTGATAGAGTTAAAACAAAAAACAAAAAAAAACAGTGGTTTCAAACACTGTCTGTCATGTAGAGTCGCATTGTTTTGGGAGCCTGATGGAAGCTTAAAAGAGATGGGCCCAGTCTAACTTCCTTGGGTAGCAAGCTCCACTGGCAAGGCACTGCTATAGAGAAAGACCTGTTATGTGTTACCACCAGCTGGATGGTTCCACCAAGTGCCATATTTTGAGAGAACACGTGCTTGTGGAACATCTGAAATAGAAGACATTGCAACATGTTCTATTTAACTGTCAATTATATGCCCAGATAATGTCCCAGTACCTACAGACACTACTTGACAGAACTAAATATTGGGACTCTAACAAAGGACTATCGTATTTCCTTCGGGGCACAAACACATATGTAGTCTTTAGAACTGCTAAGTTTATAGACAATGCTGTTCAACTGAGAAAACAATTTATAGAACATATTGGGGTGGCATGCAAGGACAATGAATTAACCTAAATCCATACTGTTTCTGTATTTTACTATTTTCATCTTACCACAAGGTAAAATGATAACCTATTATTATGAGTTTTGGTAGTTTCTTATAGTCTCTTACCTATTCTTTTATTTTTTTACTTCATCTTACTGTATTTTATCATATCTTACTTTATTTTAGTTTATTTTAGCTTACTTCACTATATTTGATTGTACTTTATAATGTTTGATGTTATTTCCTTTGATATGGTCACTTGACTAATCAATAAAGTTATGCTGATACTGTGTACCGACCAGCCTAACATCCAGTGTTAACTAACCATTGTAATTTTACAGATCTGTTGCCTCTGCATGTAACTTGGGAGCAGAAAGAAAGTTTAAAGAATGTGTGAAAACCTGAACTGTAAAGTAGAGGGGCAACTTTCAAGTTTTCATTTAGACATGTGGGGAGTGGGCCAGAATCCTAGCTCTCACTATCTGATTCATGTCCCTTCTGAACAAGGTCTTGTTATTCAGGGGAAAATTATGTTAGGTTTAATATATTATTTTTAAATAATTGTATTGTATATGCTAGTTCAGTGGTTCTTAACCTTTTCTTTACTGGGGACCCCCTGGAAATATAATTTGTTGGCAGGGACCCCCAAGACTTAACTAAAGAAATGAATGTTTAAATTTAGATTTAAATATTCAAATACTTATTTAAATATTCAAATATTTGTTTAAAATTGCTCATCTGTTACTTACCCTTATCCCTTATTCTTCTTGCAGACAATGCAAAGGAAATGAAGTTTCTTAATAGTCTGTGGAGTAGCATGCTGAGATCCATCAAGTGCCAGGAGAATAGAATAAACTGGAATTTCCTAAAGGAAGGTTGTGAATGGAAGGCAGGCCTAAATAATCTTTTTTTTTTTTTTTGCCTTTGCCCTTTTTTTGCCTTTTCTTTTTTTGTCTTTGCTCTCCCCTTCTTTTCTGCAAAGCAGTTCCTGGAAAGTAACCGCCTTAGTGCTGTTTTGGGAGAAAGAAAGAAATACTGTTTCCCTCCAAAGGAGCACTGAGAGAGTAGAGACAAGGTATGTGCTTCAGTCATGTAGAGACAGGGGGGTGATGGGAGTGGTTTGCCCCAGGCGGCAATGTTTTTGGAGCATCCTAGCCCTTGCACTGTGACCACGCCCCCATGTAGCACAGCCACACCCACATGCATCAGGGCCACATCCCTGCACACTGTGACCCTGCCCCCTTCTGCCCTCCCTCTGCGCACTCCAAGCTCCGTCACTGATGTGCTTCTTCAAGAAGCACTTACTCTCTCTACTCTTCTTTCAGAAACACTGAGGCCTTTCTGCACTAGACCGTTATAGTGCTATTATCCCACTTTCAACATCAAAGACCCCTCCCTAAATTGCAAATGCCAGGATTCTGTAGGATGTTGAAAGTGGAATACTAGCACTATAACAGTCTAGTGCGGAAATGGGCTTACTCTCTCTACCCTGCTGATGCTACATCAACGGCTGCATCAAGAGGAGTGTGGTGTCTAGATCGAGGGAGATACTGGTACCACTCTACTCTGCTTTGGTTAGACCTCATCTTGAATACTGTGTCCAGTTCTGGGCACCCCAATTCAGGAAGGACATGGTCAAGCTGGAGCAAGTCCAGAGGAGGGTGACCAAAATGGTGAGAGGCCTGGAAGCCATGCCCTATGAGGATAGACTTAGAGAGCTGGGTATGTTTAGTCTGCAGAAGAGAAGGTTAAGAGGGGACATGATAGCCATATTTAAATATTTGAAGGGATGCCATGTAGAGGAAGGAGAGAGCTTGTTTTCTGCTGCTCCAGAGACCAGGACAAGGAGCAATGGATTCAAGCTGCAGGAAAGGAGATTCCACCTGAACCTCAGGAAGAACTTCCTGACAGTCAGGGCTGTCCGGCAGTGGAATGTGCTGCCTCGGAATGTAGTGGAGTCTCCTTCCATGGAGGTTTTTAAGCAGAGGCTAAATGGCCATCTGTCAGGAGTGCTTTGAGGGTGTTCTTGCATGGCAGGGGGTTGGACTGGATGGCCCGTGTGGTCTCTTCCAACTCTACATTTCTATGATTCTATGATTCTATCCTCTTTTGGGGAAACAGTATTTCTTTTGCCCTTTGTTTCCCCAAAGTAGCACCTGGAAAGCAAAGGCTTCAGTGCTGCTTTGGGGGAAAGTGTGAAAGAAATGTCCTTTCCCTCCAAAGGAGCACCGAGAGAGTAGAGAGGGCAAGGAGACCGATGGATCCAGATGGTTTTCTGGAGGTTTTGTGGGATTTTCCTGTTGTCTCAGCAGGCAATTCTGTCAAATCCCTCCTTATCTTTAGAAGTGGGAAATGACCAGGGCAGGGGACATGACCATTCCTGAGCATCTCTTCTCAGTTTGAAACTGAACTAGCTCTAGGGTGCTGGAAGCACTTACAGCACATTGACAGAAAATTCTGAACTAATCTAGCCAAGCATAGAATCTATCTGACAGCCTATAAGCTTGGCAATGTAGTCAGCCAAAAACCATTTTTCTTTGCCCATCCCTTATTGGGCAAAAATATTGTTCCCATCCTTCTTCCTGGATGTTTTTTTTCCTTTCCAATTTTTCCCCACCTTCTGATTTTCTCCCACCATCCTAAAACCTAGTATACTCAAATGAAGTTGAATGATGGGAGACTTTGGCTATTTCCACACTACACTACTATAGTGCTTTCCACTTTCAACATCCTATGGAATCCTGGGATTTGCAGTTTAGGGAGGGGCATTTAGATTCTCAGCCATAGAGCTCTTTGGCTTCAGTGAACTACAAACCCCAGAATTCCGCAGAATGTTAAAAGTGGAATAATAGCACTATAACAGTGTAGTGTGGAAATGCCCATCAGCCACTACTGGATTCACAGTTTCAGGAGAAAAGATGGAAGAGTAGGAGCCCATGGGGAAGTTTAGCTTCTCAGTAAGAAGAGCTTGCAGATTTACTGCTAAAAGTACAGCATATCAAGCAGCTATTGTGGGTAAATAAGTAAAATCCTTCCATTTCGATAAATTTACTATATAATACGCTCCTTAAGAATTATATGTTAATACTGAGTTTATGAAATAGTTTCAGTCCTGCAAGAATGAAAATATTGCTTGTCTATGAATATTTCTTAAATTATGAATTTAAAGTATATGGTCACCTAATTCAAGAAATGTTTGTATAATCTGTGTAAACAGCAGGTAGGTGGTGGGTGAAAAAACCCCCAACCATCTTGAAAACCCTTCTTGTTCAAATGAAATTGGTAATACTTTTCCTGAAGTCATGAGAGGTTGAAAAGCTTCTGGCAGATTCATGAAAGTCTTTGTTTATTTCATGAATTATGTCATGGCATTACTGATTTCATGACACAGGGCAAGACTTTGTACAGTTCATACACTATACAAAGATTGTACAAAAAGTACAAAAATACAAGATTGCTTGCTTCATGATCTGTACAAATTTGTGGCCTATTTCTCCAAAAAAAGAAAGAAAGTAAAAATTAGATTTTGCTCCAAACAGAATTTCCTGAGTCATTGTGAGGTAACAGGCTTTTAATAAATGTAGCAATATGTAGCTACTTGTTGTCCATGAAGCACTTTCAGAAATTTGGCAAAAGATGTACTGTCTGAAGGTTAAAATTATCTTTTTAAAATATTTTTCAATCTATTTTAAATAATATATCTTAAATATATTTTACTGCTCAGATTTTAAGGGCCTTGGTGGAACAGAAAAACAATTTTAAAACAATTGTTTAACTATTTATATGAATAATAAATAGTGTCTGTACACAAGAGGGCAAGGAAGGTGATGGCGGTAGTGGTGGGATGCTTGATTGGAAATTTCAAGAAAAAGGGCAAATTTTGGCTCAGAGTCCAAAATGAGTGTGGCCAGAACCAAATGTGATTAAGATGGCATAGGTGAAGATGGTGACTTAGTGGGAAACCAGACCACTGCAAAAAAATGAGAGCTTTTACAACAGAAATACTTGTTTGTTATCCGTTAGAGCTTTTTGGCTGCTGTCCACATGAAGCTTTCCAGATCACAAAGAGAGGAGTGAAGATGCAGGAAACTGAGTAGGCAGTTTGTCCAATAAATATTAGGATTTCATAATGCTGTAGACAGTTAACCAATCATAGATTTCTCCTTTGTCCTTGTTTACTACTGGCTCTGGAGTCCTGAATGTCATGGCTTCTTTTTTTTTTAATAGTATAGTGTCCCAAAAATCTTACTCCTCTAGCATAAAGGCTCTGTGCTCCTCCTCCAATCCAGCAAGGAGGAGGAAGAGGAGGAGGAAAAGAAGAAGAAGAGCCACCTTTAATTGGAACTATACAATCATACCTTTTCAAAGTCATTTTATTTTATTTTGCTGAAATATCTCCTGGAATAAAAAAAAATTACCCAGTCTCTAGGTGAAAATAAAATGTTTCTGTTTGTGTTGGTGTTTGCCTCTGGATGTTTCATGAGAATGCTTTTAAAAGAGCTATAGCACCAGATAGAACTTTTTTTTTAAATGAATATTTCCTGCATGTGTTCCCACCCCCCATTTGGATATCTATTGATATTCATAAAGATCCTCAACTCAGTTGTGGACACACACAATTATAAATCTACTTCACCAAAACACAGATAGTCCAACCTGAAGGAGCAGGTTGATGCCAGCATAGAACCAGATTTGCTTCCACATCTACAGGCTTCAAATGATCTAGTGTTCCCATGAATGTAACCCCATAAAGGAGATGTTCCACCAGAATGATGGCACAAGCTGGTTTCCACCATCCCTCACATCCATTCCTCCTTCCCCTCTGCACCCCCTTTTTGTTCCTGGAAAGTTGCTCTGAAGAGTTAGGAGACTCTCCTAAGCGGAAGGGCTTGCAAAGGGAAGACAAAGAGAAATGTTGAAAATTGCCTCCTCATTTCAAAAGGAAGCTATATCGGGTCTCTTCCTTTGGCATATTGAAGGAGCATTTCCATTCACAGAAGAAATACCAAATAGCTAATCGTTTATTTACTTACTGCAGAAGGAAGGTACCAAGAAAAGTTCACTGCAGAACAGGAAAAGCCACAAAGCAGCAATCCTATAGTATCATATTCATGCCTTCTGAAGTAGTGAATACTGAAGTAGTTCAGTACTACTCTGGTGCTAGCTGAATAACTGAGTAACTTTGATATGCAGAGGACAGAGGAGAAGACTTGGTCATGGAAACCTGCTAGAGAGCCTGTAGTATCTGCTCTGAAGTAGCTAGCAGAAGCAGAAGCAGAGGCTGCCTAGGCACAGATTTGGGTTTTTTTTTAATGGTAAAAAAGAAAAATCCTTTTTTTTCAAGACACTGCTCTTAACCTGAGATTCCTCCCTTCACCCTGAAGCCTGGAAGATGACTGCTAGGCCCCAAGATTTACAGCGAGATCCCAAGACATGGGAATCCAATGATGGAATGATATTATCAGCAGAGAAGGATGAGGTGTTCAGCTGGCCTTGAATAGAAATAAGGGAACTAAATCACAATATCCAATGTAACCTTCCAAAATCTTAAGTGAGGGGTAAAGAAGAGGAAAGGGAGAGCGCCATCCACCTGCGGCCATCATTTGGACACTGGAATCAGCAGAAAGTCCCAACAGCTCTTTGCTTCACTAGATCCATGATTCACCCATTGTTATTTGTGTGTATGCACAGTGATATCTGTACTTTTGTCATTTACAGCAGATATAAGTTTGTAGCAGCTGATTTAGCCTGGCTGCTAGTTTAAGATTGCCTGATAACAGAACATATTGTGGAAATGGGTAAATAGGCCACAAAGAAGAAGAACAATTAGCAGACAAATATATTGATAAATAATTTACTTGTCTTCATTGTGTGATTTCTTCACAAATCTATTTTAATCTCCCAACCAAATGAAGCGTTCATGCTATTGTTACACTCCCCTCTGTTTGGCATTGAATTAAAAATCAGCACAATAATAGTATAAGCGAATGCAAATACTTATCAACAGTAGACCATCTGTATTGGACAGAAATCTCTGCCTCAATTAGATGGTCATAAAAAGCAAAACAGATGTGGATGAATCAGTGGAGGGGGGAGCAAAACGAACTGAATGCTGATGTTTGTTGTTCACATTCAGACCTTTTCAATATCCTGAGATGGGTAAATTACACTAATTAACCTTTAAAAATTAGATGATTTCTAAATAATAGGTTTTAAACAATGCCTGTTCTTTTCATTGTGGCTCTAAGTGTTTTGCCCATGACAAAGCACTGTTTCATTTGAAGATTTACAAAGGTGATTACCTAACTCACACTCTTTTCCCCTTGCCACTCATTTTATACTGTGCCCACACCCACCTTTCTGGGGCAGACAGCTCAGATGGCTTTGGAAACAGTACTGAGGAGGTGAAATTTCAATAGCCTGCTTAGTTCTCGTGCTAAGAGAAAGTAAAAGAAGACGCTTTCACATGCAATAAATGTTGCAAACTATTATTGGACTAGGTCAGATCCTGGGGTCAAATTAAAATATAATGTGGCCCTAAACTATGTTAAGTTTAAGAAGCCCCATAGCATTATAAATGAATGCTTTTGTGTTTAATTTTGTTTTACTATTCTATAGAGGCTGATTGTTAAGTGAGCCCTGCGAGGACTACTTTTGAATAGTCCTGCCATTGCCAGAAAAAGGGAGGATCTTGGTTTATATCCCGTTGTTGCATACACCAAAAGTGGGATTTCTACTTTTTATATTTGGGTTTGACCCTTTATCCTACACCATACACAACAAATGGGGGTTTCCGCTCAGACAATCACACCAATGCCACCAATTGTGAGGATTCCTTTCAGGCAATCCCACCAGTTTGGCCAAACATGGAGGTCTTTACACTTAACCCACTGAATGTGAAGCTTTACCCAATGTTCACTGTAAACAGTGAAAGGTCTTTCCCTGATCCTCTCCTCTGCAATATGTAAGGGGTTCCTCTTGTTCCCCTTGTGTGAGATCAGAAGCAATCCTCAATGCAAGAAGAGTGTCTAAATACCCTCAAGGTTCCTATGAGAATTTTTACTACTTTTATCCCCAACAGGACACCACCCTTCCACTTTCAATGCTGGCTCCACAGACACCTTGTCTGAAACCCAGCTCTCAGAATGATAGCAATTCCAGACAGCAAAAGTATATAAAAACAAGAACAAAACTTTATTTTCAGAAGTGAAAAATAAAACAGCGGATTGTTTATATATAACATTTGAAACACCATACTCTTTCCTCTCAGGCTAAATCAGAACCTTACCAATCATTCAGCTCAAATTTCTGACATTTGCAGTCTGTAGTTTTGTGAAGTACTTCAAATCTTCTGCTAGTGAGTTTTAGAGTGCCAGTGTGGTGTAGTGGTTTGAGCATCAGACAATAACCCTGGAAATCAGAGACCGATTCCTCACTTGGCCATGGAAATCCACTGGGTGACCCTAGGTGTGTCACAGACTCCCAGCACCCAGAAAACCCCCATAAGAGATTTGCCTTAGGGTTACCATAAGTCAGAAATGACTTGAAGGCAAGGAAGAAGAAGGAGGAGGAGGAGGAGTGATTTCTAATGGTATAGTTCGAGGAGGTTCAATAAAGAATTTGGTAACATCCTTAGGCCATTTCCATACAACAGGACTGTGCCGCTGTGGAGCCACAATGGCAGTGGTCAGCTGGTTGTGCTTCTGCATGATGTTGTCACCGGCCTAGTACCATCTTGTCCCCAAGTGATGCACATTTTGCACCTGCCATTATGCGACGTTCTCGCCCTTCCTAGCCATGTGGAAGGGCTTGAGGTGCACTGGTGATGCTTCCTTCCCCAGCACAGCAATGGAAACTGCCTGGCTGCACTGGGGAAAGGAAGACGTGGGGTCATCGTGCTCCCTTCTGCAGTGAGTTGGTGAGGTGTGGAGGGAAGCTTTCCTGGTGCTCTCCCTTCTCAAAAGGGGTGAAAGGATGAAGCACAGGAGCGTTATCATACAGAAATGGCCTTAGTTTTTTGAGGTATTTAGAACTCTCAAGTGTGCTCCCTTGAATTACGCAGCATTAATGCTTTTTGGTGGGCAATTTTAAGTACCCCACAAACCAACATATTCTCAATCAACAACTGGCAGGGAAGAGTTGAGGATATTTGGCTCATGGAAAAGCTTTCAGACAACATAAGAGCCTTCAGAGGACAAAAAGGATAACATTTCTTTATTGAAAAATAATTTTATTAAGTTTGTAAATATAAATTCTATGTGTTGTAATTTTTATTGTATACAGCCAATGACCTTTACAATGTTTAGCATAAAACATGGATAAAATTAAATTAAAATAGATTAATACAATTAAAATGGATTATTAAAAGATACATATAACTTTAAAACCATTTTACCCATTTAAAACCACTTAACAACTACTGCGATCTGATTAAAAAGAAAATTATTAAAATTTATATACAAGTTTAATCCAATTTGATAGCCTCTATAAGTTGGCTAAAAAGTATAAAAGCATAAAGTATAAAATTAAAGTGCATTATGTTACAATATGTTCTTTCATGAAACAGGCATGCAGTTTCCTAGCTGCCAATGCAAACTGAGCTACTAAGAATGTGACAGAGAACAACGTATCAGATAGCAATGCTGTAACTATTTTCTGGGATGTGCAATCAGCATAAGATTGAATAATGGTAGACAGGAATCTTTGGCCCTTTCCACACGGGCCTATTAAAACGGTGCAGAGTGACCTCCAACGGAGGTCTTCTGCACCGTGGAGTGGACTGGGGCGGACTACTTTTCGTAGTTCCGCACCTCAGTCCGCTCCGGAGCAACCGGAACTGGTCACGCGGGTGCTTTTTAAAAACCTCTTTTAAGAGGTTTTTTAAAAGCACAGAGTGCGCGACCCCATGTCACTCCATCACCACGCTTCGGTGCAGATTTGCAGGCGTGCACTAGTGCGTGCCTGTAGATCTGCTGGGGGCGGGCTTTAGGCTGGCGAGCTTCTCCGGTTGGTGGGGAGCCTCCACCAACCGGAAGCCACCATTTTGGATGCCGGAGTAGTGCGGAGCAACGAGCTCGCACTGCTTCTCGTCAGGACAGACCCAAAGGGACCCACCAAAAAGCTGGTGAGTAGCGGCAGGGAGCGTTTCCCTCACCGTGGGTGGAAAAGGCCTTTGTCTAGGGGCTGAGTAAAGGGGGCAGGACAGCAAGTAATGAATTATGTTCTCAATCTGGTTACAGCCAAATATACATTTTCTATCTGTGACTGGAGTACCTTGGTATCTCCCTTCAAGATACACAGAAGGCATCTGCTGAAATCTAAGTTCTGTAAACGCTCTTCGGAGCTGAGATAAGGTCAAGGTTTCAAGGTATTGAGGCTTTGCATGGTTAATCTGAATCTGTGGGTACCAGATGGAGAATTTTGCGCCAACTATGGATGCTCTGTCTTGCCTGGCATCATGATCTACAGTTTTTAAGATCATGAGGACTGAGTCTTAAATAATTATCTGTTTTAAGCTTGTAGGTCAATAACTTATCTTGGAACAATTGTGCCCAGCCTCCAGACCTCAGTTTCTCTAGCCAACAAAGTTTGCTGAGGCAATGATCCTCAAATCCACTGAATCTGTGCCAGAATCTTAAAAAGACAGATCAGTTCTATCTGCAACCTTATTGAAGGTAAATATAAATTCACATCAATTGAGATCACCTTCCCACCACACTAAAGTCTGGAAGGATGTTTCACATGCTGATAAATCCACAGCTACTATGGAAGACTCTGCACCTCCATGACTTCTTAGTGTTACAGTATACTGATTGTTGAGACTTTATGGCACGTTGATTGCAGTATATTGTGTCTGGATTGTATCCATTTTATTGACCTGGTAGCAAATGTTTTTGTTAATTTTTACTGAATAATACCAATCAAAGAAAAAAAAAAGATCAAAAACTCCACAGGATAAGGTCGTGATAGTTAAAGTGATACCAAAGTGCTATAATTGTGTAGTGCAGGTCAGAAGATCATTCACCTCCCTCGTTATCATGCTGACATGCACTCTATCTCAGCCCTGGTGCCAAAGTTTCTGTTTTGAGATCCTTAGTACCTTTCATGAACAGTGACAAGTGTGCTTAAAGTGCAGCCCTTGGGGCCCTCATTGGACCTCTGAAACGTCTTAAAGCCCCAGACCTGCCAAATTAAAAATGTTTGAGGTGTTGCTTTGCCCTTAAACTTCCCCAACTGCTCCAAAACATAGTATTTTTCCCCATAACCTTGAACCCCCCTACATATCCCCAAACTGCTGCCATCCAAGTGAAACTGGATGTGACTTCACTTCCAGTTATGTCAGGTGCATTTGTGCGGCCTGGCAGGGCAGGTGGAGTGGGAAAAATGCCCCCCCCGCCTCCACAATTGCTCACTTCTGTGCTAAAGGAAGGGTCTATCTGCACAGCAGTTTTTGCTTGTCTTGACACTGACGTTCAGTTTTCTGAATAGGGATTGGGAGAAAAAAATCTGTTTCAAATGTATCCTTGCCAATCTGCCTGCCTCTTTCATTTTTATTCCAGATTATTTGCTTAGCATTCAGGAGTGAAAACTCCTCAGTGGTGGTGTAATTCCTTAATTAAAACCAAACAAAGAGATCACTTATGATTTATTAAGGGAACAAAATCTATTACTGTTCTAAACAATGTTAGACAGAATAGCGAATGCTTCGAATTTCCTGACCCACTCATATTTCCTGCTGATGTGAGGGCTGTTCAGAAAGGCACTTCACTTTTTGGTTTATTTATTAAAATCCTACACTTGGCTATAAGAAATTAGCCTCCTAGAGATGAAACACTCCTTTCAGGGAAGAACTTGCAATGGAAACAGACATTCCAGTGTAAGACGGTAAAATAAAACCAATCAATGTGTTGCACTGCCTGTGTGTGTTCAGGATTTGGGCAGCTTTTAGACTCTAGAAAATTGGTGTTGATTGATATGAAATTGTTTTTACAAAATATCTGCTAATTTATGTATTTGTATGGAACTGATTTTTTTAGGGGGAGGGGGTTAATTGGATTTATATCCCATTTTTCTTTCAAAGACTTGACTCCAGGCAGATCAGTAACATTAATTGAAAGCATATAGTTGTAAGACTTTCCTTTTGCCAGCAGGCAAAGATGTATTTGCTTAAGCAAGCTTTTAATGTATAAGCAGGAGAGCTTGTAACTGGGATTTTTATTTGTATTTTTAAACTTTTGGTATGCTTTTGAAATGATTTTAATTGTTTTTAAATTTAATTGTGAATGCTTTTAACTGACTGTTTCTGGAAGCCACCTTGGGTCCCTCTCTGTGAGAAAGGCTGCTACATATGCCATAAATAAATCCATAAATCAAATAAGAACAAGATCAATTCACAGACATGCAAAACGGGAGTTATAAAAACATTTTAAAAATGTATCCTGGTTTTCAAGGAATTTGGCATCCTACAAATGACCTCAGATTTGGCCCATAAGGTACAGTTTTTTCACAACTTGCTTTGACATTCTTATGCTGTGGTATGTGACTGAAATTAGCAGTGAAAAATTACTGTTTTGTGGCCAGTTCTGAATATATTTATGTATAAAACCTATAAAGGTTGGTTATGAAACATTTGAACCTTATTCAAAAGTCTTAGTAGTCTCTTCTTCATTTGCCAGTGAAGTTGCATCTGTTGCTTTTCCTTTCGTGCAATGCTTCCTGATTTTCACAATGCATTACCCAGCAGTAATCCTCCATCATATCAATTTTCTACCAGCCTTAGTATCTCTTTTCCTTCTCCTTAATGTCTTGATGGAAATGCTTTTCCTGTTCTTCACTTACTGTACCTTGATCTTCTGGTAAAAAGTCCAAGGCGTGCATTCAAGAAATTAATTTTAATATTCATTGAGTATCCCAAAACTTTGCAGTTTTCCAGCGTGTTTTCAACAATGAGTGAATAATCAAGGTCCTTATTATTCCCAAGGAATTTAGTAACTACACTTCTGAAGGAATTCCATACCTCTTTTTCTACTTCAGTCATCACAGATAAGGAGTTTTCATCTGGGAGCAGTCTTCTGATAGGTTACGGAAATTCTTGCAGAGCTACTTTAAGGATTCTTCATTTTTTGTATTCCCTTCAAAAATTGTTTGATAAGGACCAGTTTTATATGAAGAGCTGATAGAAGTATTTTATTTGTATAATCTAGGTTTTTTACACAAAATATTCTTGCTAGAATGAGAAAGAAAGGGGTTAAAGTCTTCTGATAGATTTTCAAAACACTTCAGTTTGCTGATATGAAACACAAAAGCACTAAAGGAAATCATACTAGATCATGAGCATCCACACTTGAAGCTGAGTAATAACTAGATTGATGAAAATATCAAATTTGAGAAGAAACTATTGTGATATGACATTTTTATTGTATTGTGTTGTGTTTTTCAAATTCAGCACCCAAAACTACATTAAAACAGCTACAATGCTGAAGGAAGTTTTTTTTTTTTAATTTCAAGTCTGTAAAACAGGATTGGACACTCAGTTTAAAACAATTAAAACACAGTTTAAAAGCACCTTTCTACGAAAAGTACAACACCCTGCTGTTAATAATGCCTTGCCCTCAGCAGCTGGTCAATTGCAAAACTCCTGATTGAATTTTAAGTCTTTACTTTCTTTATTCAGACAGCAATGAAGGTACCAGGCTGACTTCCCTTGGCAGGGAGTTTCAGAGATCGCAGCTTTCGAGTTGCTATCAATAAAGTCCCTCTCAAGTTATTGGGGAGTTGGCACCTTGCAGATGGGTTGGACTATGACTTCCATTTTCCCCAGCCAAATTGTAGCTGGATATGATGGGAACTGTAATTCAATCTATCTGGAGGATGCCAGTTTGGGAAGGCTGATGAGGGTTGTAGTCTAACACATCTGGAGAATTATTCTACTGTGAACGGAAGTTGTAAAAACCCGTCCAAATAATGACTCAACAGGCAGGAATAAAAGGCTGAATGCCCTTTTAAAGTGCACACATAAGTTACTACAGAAGAAGGGGAAGAGCTGACTAATTTGTGAAACATTTTGTCCTAAAATTCTGCAGTGTTCTTGCTATTCTGTTACAGGGATCAGAACTACCCTTTCTATTCTCAGGTGTCAAAGTATACACTTCAAGCAGGAATTAGTAATTATTCTCTTGTCTCCCATCCTCTTTTCTCCCTCCTGCCCCAGCATTGGGTCACTTATGTAGCTTCAAACAGAAGATTCCATTATATGTCTCACAGAGAGAGAGAAAGAGAGAGAGGGCAGGGGGAGAGAGAGTTTTAGGAGGCCTGTTTATAGATACTAACAGGCAAAGCTTCAAAGTCCGTCATTCATAACAATCTTAAAATAGAGTGCAGGAGGTGTGTGCCAACTTAATTAGAATATTGCACACTAGCTGCAAAAAGCTTTCACTTGTAGTTCACTGAAGAAATTATTGTCAGAGGTGGAAAGTTCCTCTGTTATTCACATGCAATCCTAGCTTCCTCAGATGACCACCTGGGTGGGGTTAGAATGCTGTGAGGCCTGGTGTAGTTCTGCTAGTGCAGAGTGGAGTGGTCTGTCCTAGAGGACTTGTTCGCTCTCACGAAATATTCAGCAGGCATCTGTCTCTACCACTGGAGGAGTGCCACAAAGCAGCAAATTCTGCAGGTAGGAGCTAGGACACAACCAGCTTTAGTGTCACTTATTTCTCTGGAATTTGGCTAGACTTATCCTCTGTGCTCAGCTATAGTTGCTGTATAGTTCACTGAGAGAATTTAAGGGGAACTGCTTTAAAAAATATTCCACAGGGCAGCAAAGCCCTCCCCAGTACCTCCAAGGCAGGCATGTAGCTGGCTAGTCTGGGTGAAGTTCCTAGACCACCAGCCAGTCAGCCTGGGCAGGCATCACCTGACTTCTCCCTTCCCTCATGGAAGGAGGGATGGCCATGCAGGAATATGCAACTGAAGTACACCTGAAAGATGTCTATCCAAACTGTCCTTAAAGACATCAAAAGATTAAGAGCCCACCACTATCTAAGGCTGTCTATTCCACTGTTAAACAGCTCTTACAGTAACAAGGTTTTTTTCTATTGTTTGGGTAGATTTTTTTTCTTATAATTTTAAACCATTGTTTCATGATCTAGTCTCTTGAATAGGATAAAACAAGCTAGATCCATCTTTTGCATGACATGCAGCTATCAAGTCACCTCTCAATCTTCTCTAAACTTGCCAGTTCCCTAAGTTGTTCCTCATAAGGATTGGTTTCCAGACCTTTAATCATCTTGGTCACTCCTCTCTGGATATGTTCCAGCTTGGCAATATCCTTCTTGAACTGTGGTGCCCAGAATTGAACAAGGTATTCTGCACGAGGTCCGACCAAAAGCATAATAGAATGGGACCACTTGATCTAGACATCTCGACACTATACAGTGCTCCCTCCACATTCATGGGTTTGATGTTCATGAATTTGATTATTCGGAGAGCATGTGCTCCCCCCAGTTCTCCTCTTCCCATTCCTATGCATTTTGTCCCAGGCGAGTTCTCTGAAGCAAAACAGAAGGAAATGGGTGGGAGGGAAAGCTCCCAAGAGCCTTCCTTCCCTCCTCCAGAGTTTCCCCGTCCCCTTCCCATTCATTTTTTCTGTACTGGGGCAAAATGCATGGAAAGGGGAAGGGTTCAACTCCTGAGAACAGGAAGGTTCTTGGGAAGGGAAAGGGAAAGGGAGGAAGCCCTGGCAGGCAGAGAATGGGAGGGGGAGCAGATGGGGGAGTTATTTGCGAATTTTCCACTTTCATGAGGGTTCTATGCCCCAAACCCTCACAAATGTGGAGGGAGAATTGCATTGGCCCTTGTTTCATTTTCAACTTTTTGACTCATATTCAGCTTCTGATATACTAAGATCCTTTGCACGCATACTGCTTTCAAGAAAGCTGTCAACCATCCTGTGTTTCTGCATGTCACTTTCCCTGCCTAGATGTAGCACTTTGCATTTATCCTGTCTGAATTTAAAAAACTGCTAAAGACTTATCTCTTCCGGCAGGTCTACCTAGCCTATTTTTAACTATGATGTATTTTTAAATGTGATTTTAATTACGTATTTGAATGGTTTTATGCTTTCAGTGTATTTTAATGTTTTTAACTGGTATTTTAATTAATTGTATTTTAACCTTTGTTGTACCCTGCCTTGAGCTTTGAGGAGAGGCAGGTAACAAAATAATAATAATATGATGATGATGATGATGATTCCCTGTTATTTCATTCATTTTAGCCCAGTTCTCAAATCTGTCAGGGTCATTTTAAATCCTGTTTCTATCCTCTGAGATATTAGCTACTCCTCCCTAATCTGGTGTCATCAAGTGTAAGTCCTCTCTGAGTCGTGAAACTCACTGGGTGATCTCAGACCAGTCGCTCTCTTTCTGCCTGATCTATTTCACCAGAGTAGTGTGAAAATAAAGTGAGGAAGAGGAGAGCCATGTATGCTGCTTTGAGACTGTTAAGGGTTATGGAACGAATGTGTGAATGCATGAATGCACTGGAAGTTGACCTACATCTCTAGTCTACCTGTCATTCAGATCCAACCAGACTTTCTTAATTCTCTTCACTGAACATCCTGTATTTTGAGTATTCTTTCATTTATATTGAGAAGTAATCAGGGCATGCACAACAGCAGCTACAAGGCCAGGCTCTTTTTCAGGTAGTGGACTCTGGGGGGGGGGATTGAATTCACTCTGGTTTTTAATCTGCACTTTGGAGGAGTTGTTCTGGGTACTGAATCTATTTGAATCTGTCTTTCAGCTTCTTGGAAAGCTCCTTTAAGGTTTAAACTAAAACAAAAAGAAAAAAGAATTCACCAATCCACGGACATAGAAGCCACCAGCTGCCAATGTTTCCTTGGAGGTATGGAGTTGGCCTATCAATTAAACTTGATAAAACACATTCCTGGCCATAACTATCCATCTGAGAACCTGGGAAGAGAACTGGATCCACCAACTCTCTCCAGTTTTAAACTCATTCTTTCAGTAGACTTTCAAGATGTATCTCCCTCTAGATAAAGTAATCTTCAGGGATTTCAGGGGAATACAGAAGGCTTAAGATGCAACCTATTAAGCTACCCCACAAGCAAATTTAGACTGAAAAATAAATTATTTGTCCAAGGTCTCTGCACTGACCTTCATGATTATAAAAAGGAATTTAACCTAATTTACCTAGGTTGCACCAAAATGTTTTCTACATCATGCCTGCTCAGTGTGAATATTCAAAACAGTACCAGTTAGAACATGCTTTAGAGGAAGGGCACCACTGCTTCATTCAGTCATGCACTGAATTAACTTTGATAAAACTGCAAAGAGCCTAGGATAGAAGAGTAATGTAAGTAATGGCTATGTTTATACACATATTTTCCATGAAGACCTACTTCCAGAGATAATTATGGTATACCTTTGGTTTTGGAGTTTGAAACAGCTCTAACTCTGGCATCTTGAGTGGAAGGGTCGCATGATAATATTTGGAAGATTTGGGGACTGAGATTTCAAAAAGCGATTGTCTTGACAAACACCCACTGAGCTGGAAGGACTATTGATCTCATTCCATGTAACATAGTTCATTGAAGAGAATCATCTACCAGTGCTGATTTCCTTCTTGAAGCAGACACATGGATTTCATCCCCATGGGCACTCAGTACTAGTTCATGAAGCATTCCACCACTCAAGACAGTAGGCCTGTTACCCTCTGTAAGGAGGCCGCTCACATAATTAAATGTATTACCAACACTTCATAGTTATTACAAATCACCTTTATTTTTCTACATATATCTTTAGGTTACTTTTCCAAGCTAAATAAACAACGACATTTCACACAACAGTGTCTGGATAAAACTGTATTCCAAGGGACAATCCTCTGATCCATGGATATCACATACAAAATGTACAGTTATTTTTATGGAGCAAACCAAGGGGTTGTTGTTGTTATTATTATTATTAACAGCTATACAAGTTGTCTTTCCAACAAAAGGAAAGCAATATTTATAATCCCATTCAAAAACATTCTTCACTTGAAGAAACAAAGTCCATTTTGTTTTTGTTTTCACTAACAATCAGATGAATTCACAGGTATTGTTTAGTTTCCTTACCATAGTGTCTAAATAAACAGTACTCAGACAGTCTAAAGGAGTTAAGTAAACATGAAGCCTTGCTGAAGTCACATTGCTGTACTCAAAGAAGCTGATCAACCACCTTGGGCCTCTCTTCATTTGTTTTTCTCAGCAATGTTTGCTTAAGTGCATTGATCTTCTCATCAAGTTCAGCCAAAGTATAGTCCTGACATTCAAGGAAAAAAATATGAAAGTTTAACATCTTTGATTTACTGCCCAAACATTAAGCAGAGCTTCAGCTTTTAATAAAAGATGACAATGGTCTAGTTTGGATGTGAGGGAATGAGTGCCAGGCCCACAATGGCTGTTCCTCCATATATCAGTCTGCTAAGTGGTTATTTTGCTTGTTAAGCTGTTATTTTAAACCACAGTTTCCCTTCACATCACAAACAGAAAGCTATGGTTTCATCTTAGCCTCCAGGCTAGGACATGAATCCTGGTTTAGTATTACAACCAGAAGACCAATATTAAACCTAGAGTCCATAATACAGCAGCCAAGCTGGAATGTGAGGAAAGGAAATGGACACTGAAGAGGCTAGGATGTTCATTTCTCTCTTAATAGCCCATAATTTTTAAACTGAGACTGTCACATCTGAACTAATTCAGAACTGGTCCTCTGACAGCTGTAGAGTCATTTGAATGAATACTTTTTAATGTTCCAGTGCTGCAAAAAGAATGTCTTAGGAGGGAAAAATAAAGGCCATTCAATTTATTACAATGGGCCCACCTTATCTGCATGCTCTATGCTTGCAGATTCAGCCAACCATGGACTGAAAATAATAAAAGCATTCAAATACGCATAAAAAATACAGAAGTACAGTATTAATTTTTTTTAAAAAGCAGCATGACATGTCTCATCTCTCCCACACCTCAGCTGGTGGCCTTGCAAGAGGACTGTGGCAGAAGCTGTTCTGTGGCATCCCTGTTGGGAGTGAAGAATCTATTGAACTGGGGCTGGGAAGAAAGTGAAAGGGGGCAAACTGATTATCAGGATGGGGAGGAAGAGCTGAAGCTCACGCATATGCAGTGGCAGCCTCCGCAGTATGCATTGGGGGGGGGGTGAAGGGATTGGTGGCACTCAAGCTCTCTACTTGTCCCTTGATTATCTGCATTTTTTTTGGTATCTGTGGGAGGTCCTGGAACCAATCCTCCCCACTGGCACTGAGGACCCACTGTACTAATAATTGATAATGTAAATGGAAAACCAATATTGACAATTTAGAACACCGTGAAGGACCAGTATTTCAGTAAATGAATATTACTAATAGAAATCTTAAGACAGATTTTCATGGTTTGTGGAACACTGCCAATTATCACTTCTCTATGGGTAGGAATTTACACAGCTATACTAATACTAGATTCTACTTTCTATGTAGGTTGGCTAGACTGCCCATCACTGTTGGCCTCCAAGGGAAATACAGTGCCATTGTTTCCCATCCAAACCAGAATACTGAGAAGTACGTTCTGACACTGCAGATACAGGAGCCATTATCAAGGGAGAAACTATTTTTTTACTTGGTACCACAGTACCATGTAAACATGAGTCAAACCATCAAACATCATCAAATATATGAAATAAATATTATTTTAACAGCATTAAACATTGCAGACAGATATATTAGGATAGAGGAGGAAACATGTTCTCTTCCAAATGTTTTCAGAATGTAATGTGATTCCCATGATGTACTGGGTTAACAATGATAAACTGGGTTATGATGTACTGGGTTAACAATGATAAAAAGAATGTATGGGGTATCGTGGTGGGGAAAGGATGTCTGCCCCAGCCTAACCAGCTTGAGAATATGGTCTGTTCAAATCCACTTACTTGGTTCTGCTGGATCTTCCTTCTTTTGCCTGGCAAATTCTATTTTAAAAAATCCAAATAAAGCAGGGTTATTATTATTGTTGTACTTACAATAAAGACTAAAGTAATTCTTTAAAGTGATGGAAAAATGCAACTCTCCACATGTTGATAGACTACAGTTCCTAGCACTCCTTACCACAGGCTATGGTGCTAGAGCTCATGGGAGCTGCAGTCCAATGTCTTAAGGGCAAGACTTTTCCAACCTATGCCCTCTCATTACAACAAATCCGTTCCCCATTACCAGTGAAAGAAGCAACAACTAAGAGCCTGTCCATCAGAGGGGAGTTCTCATTTCCACAAAGAGGCATGAGAAGTATTTGTGTTCTTCCACTCCAATCAGATGGGGAATTGCAAGTACTGACAGAAATGTCCATGCACATACATCTCCTGCTGGATGGGGAACAATAAGTACAAATGTGCCATCCATATCTGGTTCCCTTTTTATGATCTAACAGCTGGAACAGTATGTATGGAGTCCTTTGAGAACAGTACAACAGATGTGAAGGCCCAACCCTCCCCCCATTCCAAAAACAACCATTTGTTTACTGGGGTTTGCTGAAAAAGTTGAAAATTGAACCAAAAAAAAGGCATTTTGGAAAGGATTTTTTGTTGATTAAAATAATGAAAATATTTAAAATGCTTACTCCTCCAAAATTATTTCTAAAAACTATATAAGACAACTTTTATATAAGACAATGTACAGTCCTGGTCTTTGTATTCTTTCCTCAGTTCTTTAATTCTGCACGACATGATGGAAGACTAAAGTAGACAAAGTAATTTCCTATCTTTAAACAATCTTGATGGTTTCTGTTGTTTTTATTGTTTTTGCCGATTCCTAATCAAGTTGTGCAAAACAGAGGTTCCTTACAGTTCAGAATCTTACAGGTCCGATTGGAACACCCCCCCCTTTTTAACAAGTGAATTCAGTTTGTAACTATTATCTATACCGCTGATATAACCAACATGGTTTTATGCTAAACAAAATTATATAATTTTATAAGTATATAATACATTTTTGTTCCTAAAATAAAAAAGCTGTAACAGATAGTGATAACATCTTTTATTTAACCCCCCCTCCATTCAATTTTTCTGAAACCTCCTTGGAAAAGAAACAACCATTTTTTCCCATGGCTTCAACATTTCTGTAAAATTTAGATCTCTGCACACATGCCACAATACAAATGAGCACAGGCATTTCAACCTTTCTGAACGGACTTGGTGCATCCAAGAGAAAAATATCCTGACCAATGTAAAAAGAAAAAACTTCACACAGAACAGCTTAAAATCCTGATCTATTGTCCCAGAACAGAGTTCCATAAGCCGTCCAATCTGTACACAGAACTTAACAATCTGTTGGTAGACCAGCTTTCCTGATGGAAGTTATCAAGCAGTGAGTGATGGAGACAATCTTGAAAAACTCTTTGCTGCAACAGAGGCAATTTTCTTCACTACAAAAATATGTGTGCACCCCACTCCCCCATGCGCACACACACACACACACACATTCAGGAAATACCTTACTCAGAACAAGAGACTCAGGCTTAAAGTTACTCACCATAGCTTGAAAATATTCAGGAGACATCCCTTCCAGTTCAAGAATTTTATCTTCAAGCTTTTTGATCCTTTGATAAATGTCTTTAGGCACTGGCCTGCCTGCACAACAACAAGTAAAAAAAAAAAAATATATCAAGGAAAGCATCAGAAAAGCAAACATGGTTAGAAGAGTTTGAAAAGAAAGGAAGAGTATGTTAGATAATTTTAGTTTACCCTTCCAGTCACGATGTGAACAATACAAAGAGTGGGTGGGGAACACACAATTGCACATCAATGCCCTGGTGCCCAATCCTGCTCAGATTTCCAGCAAAGCAGACTTAGATACTGCTTGGAAGGTCCCCCCCATATACACATATACACACACACATACATATGTGATACATGTGCACGCATGCACACACACACACACATATAGATGAGGACAGAGAGCTACAAATATAAATTTAAAAAGATATTTGTCTACTTATTTGAGACATTTATACCCCATATTATAGCTAAAAATACTCCCAGACTGGCTCACAAATAGTTAAATCAGCAGTCCTTGCCCACGAAGTTACATTCTAAGGCAATGGTTTTGAGACTTTGCTCCTAGAAAATTGTTTTTCTGGGATTCTGGAAGCCAAAGTATGAAGGACCAAAGACTGAGAACCACTGATCTAAGACACCACACATAAGAGAAAAGCAAGGGGGTACCCAGCTTGTTGGGGGCATGTATAGAAATGTTTCGAAATACATGCTATTTGTAAGTTTTCACTGCCTTGATCCATATGGAGAGGCGGGATACAAATAAATAAATAAATAAATGAGGGAGAAGAGGGGAAAAATAAGTTTAGCAGCAGCTAAGTTCTGGCACGTGTAGGTGTGACTGGTGCTTGGCTGCTCTATGTAGCACACATCTGTTCAGTATTTTGCTTTAATGAAAACCAAAGTCAGAAGATCAAAATTCCTACTCTCCATGTAAGTTCTTATTTTCTGAAAACATCATTTTCCATTGTTAACCAAAGCAGAATTATAAATGAATGGGTAATCTACACTGATTTCAGAAGAAGAAACTGTAAAAACCACCTCTGAGTTTTCTTTGCCTAAGTGAACCTTATAAAATTCACAGGATTGCCATTAATCAACAGATGACTTAAAGGCATATACATACACAATCTACACTGGTCAGAAATCCTGTGTGGGTAACCTTGGTGACACATATTTATTGGTCCTTTTTGTTCTGAAAAGTATGTGCATATATTGTGGTCTTCTGTTTCAAAATACAGGTGTGCTGCAGTGAAATTAAAGCCTGACTAATAGGGCAAAGAAAAAAAATTGTTTTAGTTTTAAAGACTATGCATTTCCAAGAATCAAGGTGAGATAAACTACTTTTCGTCTCAAATACACCTTCCACCACAAAGATAAAGAAAAGAAGCTGGTAGCATCTTTGTTACACCACACAGCAAGCCTATGGAAGAGCTGTATGTCTACACAAACCAAACCACAGCCTGTCTAAGAAACCTTTCTGGAAAGAAGTGAATAAAAATAGTGAGTGTGTCAGACTGAAACAAGTGGTACGCAGTCTTTTTGCCATGAACCTGTCGAAGGAACAAGCTGAAAGAAATCAGTCTTCCTGAGACTGCAGAAGAACCAGATTGAGACAGGTTGAGATAGCTTAGCCAGTGTAAAGGATTCTGGGATACCTTTCCCACACTCTAAGCAAAAACAGACAAGTAGAGACTGTCATGTGACTGCTATTAACACGTACAGTACATTGGTTCCTAGATGCCAATGAAAGAATCAGAGTTCAAAAAACAACAACAACCCTGTAAGCACATACCTGTTTGTAACCTTAGATGAGTCTCAATGTTCTGTAGTCTCTCTTCTAAAGCCTGATTTCCACAATCTCGGGAGAGCGTGTTCTTATGACTGGACCCATAAGTGCTTTCACTTCTAGTTTGAGGACCATAGGTATTTATGACTCGAGAAACTGGGGATTTAAAAAATGCAAATATAGTATCTATACAAATAAAAGGAATAAGCAAGGACATTTGCCAAGAGATTACATTTTATAGTGCAGTTTCATGTTTTCATTAATAAGACTCAAATATTTTACAGCTTAGTAAAAACAGCAAAAACCTGCTGCAATAATAAAAATGAAACAACAATAATCGATCAAAGTGGGAAACAAGAATGGATCAGACACATAATGCCAGTTTAAAGAACATATCATGCTAAACAATCTCAGCTGATACATTACGATCAACATCAAACTGCAGTATCCCGTATTCTACTGTATGGTCAGCTAAATTGTTTCACCCAGTTCACTTCTATAGTCTTCATACTTACTTTTCCTTATTTACTTCAGTACTCCTGTTCTTTGCACACTTCATCCTGGGAAGAATAAACATGACTATCCCATGCTTCTCTGATTCCATTTCCTCTTCAGCCTAATACTCCACCTACTATAAACTGCATGGCAGAGCATATTTTCAGTTTTGTAAATTAGCTTCTGTAAAGCTACTAAATGGTTTTGAACAATGTGTAGATGATGAAAGATTCTGCCATACTCTGCTTAATAGATAAGATTCACCTGTTGTTCACTCCTAAGAACATCACCTAACAGGAGTACCAGATCCATATAGTCAACAGTCCAAACAGAGGACAGTTTTCACTTAATTTTCCAGCTGACTATTCTGACTAAGAGAACATAATGGTTCTCCCTAGACATGTTATGAAGAACTGAGTTAATTAAAACATTTCTAAATGCTGGTTAATATTAATTAAATTAAATCTGTCTGTCAATCAGTACCACCTTTAGTTACTAGTGCTAGAAGAAGTATATACAACGTTACATAGATAAAAGAAATGAGACTGCATTTTAACATGAAGAGTTATTTCAGATGACAAAACATTCATTAATGACAATGACAGATATCAGAAACAATAGCACTTACCCTTCACATGACTTTTGAATCCTGGGTAAGGCGTGAATACTGCATCAGTCCTAGCACAGCTGTTTTCTAAGGAAGTTTTTAAAAAGCAGTCCTTAGTGCAGACAATTAAGATGCCTAAAATTCATTCCAAAGGCTCAAAAAGCAGGCCACTGACCTTAGAATGGAATTTAAACAGATGTGGGAAGGGAGATTCACTGAGATTTTTCAAAATACATTTGCTTCAAGATAAGGATTTTGTTAAAATATTAGAAAGACACACTTTTTAGCAAAATAAGTTGCTCTTGACAAAAGAGCAACTTATTCATTTAAGTTTTTCACCACATCTTTGTATACTGAATTGTACTCTGAGTATGTCACAATGTAATGAAGTTATATAGCATAATGTACAAAGTCAAGAAATACAAAACAATAAAATAAAAATATCAAGAATGGCTCTATTACCAGTTGGCTGGAATTAAGTTATATCTATTGCCAACTGGAAAACCAGAAGTCATTTAATGCAAGACCCTATGAGGCTCTATATAACACTTCTCTCCAATCACTGACGGAGGGTAGATGCTAGGCAAAGAGAAAACCTCCACAAGTTGGATTAGACCTACAAGCCAAAGGTTCACCTCCCTTAGTCTACACCAGACATTCTCAACCTGGCACTCTTCATTTATTTTGGAGCACAACTTCCCTCATGTCTGACTACTGCCTATGATGTATGGAGCTGAAGGAAGTTGCAATCCAAAGACCTAGAGAACAGCCATTTGGGGAAGGCTGGCCTAGACTTGTAAGAGATCTCAGAGTTTGAAAACAGTATCAGGTTTTCCCGTTTGCTCTCTCTGTAAAATCTTCATCCTAAGCTTTGGATGGTCTTACTCCTATGTACACCATAAACATACCATGGGATGGAATGGCAGACTGGAGAAACTATTCAAAAAACTATTATCTTCAATACCACAAGTGGGAAAGAGCTGGATGAAACATTTCTTTGAGATTATGCATGTGGAAATATGCATGTAAGAATACGTTTTGAGAACAATGGTCATAAAATAGGTGAACTGTTTGTGGAGTTGATTTATATTTTATGCTCACAACTTCATGAGCTACTGATTTTAGAACATCTGAATGCATTAATTGCTGCTATAGTGTCTACTTCTTCTACCCACTTATTTGTACATTTCTGTGTCTAAGCCTTCTGTTCCTTTCATAAAATTAACATCTTCATGCAGTCTTCACTATGCAATTTGGCCTATTCAGCACTGATGTTTTTGCCCTTCCCTGAGTTACAGTCATGCCTTTTTTATTAAAAGGAAAGCATAATGAAGGACAGTCACTTATTCAATCAATTTTTTCCTTTTCTCTTCCATATATACAAACTAATGTGAAATCTGTGTCCTATAATTAACACTGCCGCATCTTGGAATAATGCTTTTACAATGTTTAATCTGAATAATCCCAAAATATCAAACCTAATATTAATTTTTACCAACCTAAAATATACTTTTCCCCTCAAGTTTTAGCAATGCCAAAGTAGTAACTGAGACCTAGAAAATATCATAAAAGCAGTTAATGTTGTGATATTTCCAAGTAACTGTTACTTACATTAAATGTAATGAGCAAGAAATCAATTACTGAAAAAAAAAGATCTATGAAAGGGATATATAATAATTGGTTTTATAGTCATTGTGAGAAAGAGCATCCCAGGGACATGCAACTCCTCCCATTTGCCTAAAAATGCCTTTCCACAGAAAGTTTAAGAGTGCAACTTTATGAATACCTACTCTACAGTATCTCCTGTTGAGCTTAATGGGGCTGACTATCAGTTAGGCAAGCACAGAATTGTCTCCTGAGTCACATTTTTATTTAGAAGCTATAGACTACAAATCAGCTATCCTACACGATTCCACTACAGTCGACAGGAATACTGCAGGAAAAAGAACCACATATGGAGAAAAATTTTTCTGTGGCCACCAGCACTTTTTATCAGTGATTGTAGGTGAGGGCATTCTAAAAGCAAGCATTTTAGAAATGGAAGACTCTGTCTTTTGCTTAACCAGTATCTTTTACACTGTTAGTAATTTTACTTTGCTTGTTTTCCAACAACTTAGAACAACAGCCTTTCAAAACTAAGGAGGAGTGTTAATTGTGCTTAAAAGACTAAAAAAATTAAAGCTCAACTGGATAAGCTACCTTGATTACAATCAATAACATTGCAAAATTCTCTGACGTTGTTTTCATTGATCTCAGCTTGCTTCCTTTCAATGAAGGCTGATATTCGTCTTTCAATCTGCAGGTAACAGAACAACTTGTATTTAGTTTTCATTATTGCCATTCAAAATGAAAGAAACTAAAACTAGAAAAGGAGTGGTGTCCCAAAAGTCACTTACTTCAGCCTTCCCAGCTTTTATCTGGACTACTTCTGGGTCAAAATTAACATGAGTTGTTTTCAGGTTTGAAGAACCACAGGCTGTGTGCTTCTCTTCTATCTGCACATCTTTATCTATTTCCTTTGAATTGATATCACACTTTCTGCATTCTGTCTTATTAGAATCATCAGTGGGTGTGGTGTTTTCTGCTTTAATCAAAGACTGGAGTTTCTCTATAAATGACTAGGCAAAGGAGAAAGAAGAGAAGACTGAAATGATTTTTCTTAAAAAAAAATCATTGCAAAAACCACATGCTAACACCTTTTTCTATATGTCATTCAAACTAGAACTAAAATATAGCATCTGCAAGCATCACTGCCTTTTCATCAGTGCTTTTTACTAATCTGTACATTAAAAACACCCTTTCTAGAGAGTCCAGATTATCTCAGCAAATCTGTTACTCATATATTTTGTACAAGATCAAAGCAGAAGCCTTTAGCACCAATTCCACTTAATTTACATGTAATTTTAATGCTTACTTAGAACTGAGTGTTTTTGCTCCTCAACAGGAGAGCCAAGTCTCTCATTTTGTTAAAGCTCTTCCTTTAACACTGCATCAGTGGCAGCATCTCCACTTGAAATAGCAGTCACCCAAAAATGCATGACAGAATACAAACACTGATCTCCAAATCATACATTTCCTCCAACAGCCACCATCCAGAAAATGCAAAATAAATCATCCTTATTCTCTCTTTTTAAAAATTTACTCCAATCCCTCACATTTTATATACAAACCAATAAATACAGGAAAAGACACAAGGAAGCTGATTAGTCATACTGAATTATGTTTTTGAAAGCATCTGCATTAAAACAAGCCAAATAACAGTACTTGCAAAGCATATCACAATAAACAACTATGAAATGACAAACATATCAACAATTCTTCCAAGCAACTCGGTCTTCCCAGGTGCTACAGAAGTAGGCTATTCCTACAGTATTACTAGGTACAGAAATATTTCAATTGGTACTACTAAATATTTGAAAAAGAAATGACAAAATAATGTCTTCAAAACTACAAAATTTGTTTTTCACATTGTGAACAATGACTAAAGAGCCTTTTTTGTGCTTGTTGTCCACAAAGTTATTCTGCTTTTTACATTTAATTTTATATTTAATGTATGCATTACAATGACAATATAATCAACTGCAAATTCCTACTATGCAAACCCTACAAGAATATTTGGGAGCTGAACCAAGAGCATTCCTCTTTCTTTCTTTCACCAATGAGGCTTGCATAGTCAACGCTGCTGACAGATTACACCCCAATTAAATAAGGAAGCAATTCGATTACAGATGTATTCTCATTGCTTATGCTAGCAACTTATGTGACACCAAGAAGTGATGCAAGTAGCGCAACTTAACATTAATAAAGGTTAAAAAATGTCAAACAAAAGTGACATAGCATGGCAACTGGTTACTTCACAAGATGAAACATTAAATGTCTAAGAAGTTACTTAAACAAAATCTGTGCGGGAAATACGGTTAATTGCAGACACACACACCAGGATGTATCCTGCTGGGATAATGCCACTTCTTGATCCACTGAAAGCACTCCACAAACCGCAGAACTCACCCAACGCATGGAATCATTATCATAGCATGACACACACCTGCCGTGTTATTGCTTAATTATAACCTACCACAGATGGAAATGTACTGCATTTACAATGGAAGAGCAAAAATCAACAGGACTGCCTTGTGCAATCTATTTAACCCAGAGTAATTTGTAATGCTATTCTCACAACTCTTCTAGATAGCAGGGTGGGATTTTTTTTTTTTAGCTTTTTAGGAAGCACAGCAGAACCATTTTCTTATACAGTAGCCTAGAGGTGAAGCTTTTGCTTTTAAGGATTAATTTAAGCAATAGAGTTTTTAACAGTACCCAAGAAGAAACATTTACCTGTAATGCTGAAATATGCTGCTGCAGAACCTTAAAGAGCAAAACAGGTTGAACTGAAGATGCTTCTTGAAGTTTGTTCCAGTCAATGTTAATTTTCACCACATCCTCTCCAAGATTAATCTTCAAAAGCCAAACAAACTAAGTTACAATAGAGCTCCAATGTAAATGTCAACCACATTAAAATCTAAATGAGAATCTCCCTTCAGTAAGACTGAAGGACAACATTACTAGATTAGACCAACAGTCCATCAAAGCCAGCAGTCTGCTTCTCACAGTGCCCACGCTGTTTGCCCTACGAGTGGCCCAAACAAGACCTTGAACACAATAGTCACAGGGCTTAAAAATGTTCTACTGGCCATATTGGCTGGGGAATTCTAGGACTAGTCCAAAAAAAGGAACTTCTAAGCTCTAGTTCATGCTCTCTCACTGTGCAGAAAATAACTACAACTCCCAGAATCCATGCCTTTCATGCTGGCTGGAGTGGTGATCTGAGAACTGTAATTCAAAAAGAAATATATCCAAGCTTTATTTAATCATCTCTGGCTGTTACTTTCCAGCAATATTCAGTGGTATATTGCCTTTGTACTTAGAGGTTCTGTAGAGGCATCTTTACTGTCATCTGCAGATAGATCTTTTTGAATCAGATATTCTTCATCTATGATGACAGCTGCCTTCATTCCCAGCCAGCACAACCACTCTAACCAATTTCTAATATATTCCCTAATAAGAATGCAGAACTGTCACAATTTGACACAGTGGTGTTCCCTCCCTTGCCACACTTTTGGTTATGGAAAAAGAACATTTTTACCCTAGAACAAGTCATATACTTTATTTTAAAGAACTGAGCTTCACATAGGCTTCTGGGATTACAATTCCCCTCTACAACAAGGTGTGTGTTACTCACACATCTCACTTTAGAATGACAATGACGTTCTTTCAATCACATTGCCACTAAATTTGGCAGTAGGAGTTCTCGGCATTTCAAAAGCAGGCCACACATTACCGATTCCTGCTGGTGAGCCTCCAGAAGGGCGTCTTGTTCTCCAGCCACTACTCTGAGCATGAAATAGGAGCTGGTAGCCAATCTAAACTGCTTATCATAATTCACCTCCATCATCCACTAAGGAGTCACCAAGTAAAGCACAACATTTAAAATAAAAATTAAAATATGGCAGAAGTACTGGTATAGCATCATGAGCCTGCTTCAGATTCAAACTGGACTTAAATGTCCTTCATTTCAGTGAGAAGCAGGAAAGGGAGGAAGGCAACACCATCAGATGCCCAGTTCCTATACTGGTTGTAGTATATGAGATTTTCCTAATGTTGGGAGCAACTTTGGAAAATTCTGGTCAAAAGATTGGCAAGTGTTTTAAATGACAAGCAGACCCTGTGTGAGCAGGGTTTTTTTCCATTCGGAGGCTAGAAAATTCTGTGAGCATAGGTCTCCTATGAAAAAAAAGATTTCCCCAAAATTGTAAGTATCTCAGTGCAGTATTAGCAGTAAAGTGTCAATCTAAGAAAATCCCAATTCATAGCCTACTTCAAGTTATGAAATTCACTTGGACAGGTCATTCTTTGTCAGCCTAACCTAGGATTGTCGAAAGGCCAAAATGAGAACTAGGTATACTACCATAAGCCTCTGAAAGAAAGAGTAGGATATAATTAATAAATATAATTAACCGTGAAAAATAGAGCAACATGGCAGAGATCCAAGTCTCTTTTCCAAGGTAGGGTCCCACTGATTTCCATATAACTTCCATGCTTTCATAGAACATCTGCATTCACTGTCAGATGGAGAGCTTTATCAAATTATTTACGCCCTTTGATTCAGAATATGTACTATAAAACAGGTAAGGAGCTAGGATGGCAGTTGCAGAATGGTTTGTTTCCACAGTCCAATACTAAGAATGACTATTTATTTCCTAATTTAAAACAGGGCTGCACTTCATTATTTCCTTTTTCTTAAAGAACATAGAGCAGTTTCTTTTCAGTTTTCTCCCAAGACAAAGGAAAGATCTCCAAGCTGTTACTGGCCAGTCAATGTTTTCTGAAACAAGGACTGATTTTGTCCTAGTATGCAGTGCTAGATTAATCTGATACTTGCACACCTACCAGTGATTCAGTTTGAGACTGAGTTTGAACTTCTGTTCCTCTCCCCCGCCCCCGCACCTCTACCTTTTTGTACCATTTACAGTGGTAAGATCTGGACAGTAATTAAAATGCTATGCAGAGTGAAAGAGAGATTTTTGAAAAAAAGATTTCAATCCATTTCCTTTACTTTCAGGGTACAAACTCTATGCTTTATATAGTCCTTTCAGGTTACCAATCCCATACAATTTACCTGGGAGTAATTTTTGTCAAGTTCATAGGGATTTACCTCTAAGTAGAAAAACCTAGGACTGTGCCACCAGTTTCAAAAATGGTTTTTAATTTTTCTTGAATTTTTATTTATTTTTCTCCTTATTCAAGCTAGATAATGTTCTAATGTTATTTTAGCAATTGGGGGCTGGGGTTGAGACATGGCCAAGACCAAAAAGTAAACCCAAGAGAGAGATGAGGATTTGAACATGCATTTTGCAGATCTAAATTCAATCATTTATCGATTGTATCACTTCAAAGAGCCAGACAACTAGTTTCCATTCATCTCATTTCCATCTCCTAGATGTACTTTAGCAAAGATGTATCTAAGACTGTTTACTGTGACCAATTCTGTTTTTTCTTTGAAGTTCCTTAATCAAACTACTTGAAACTATTGCTATCGAATCTTTTAATTACTTGTTACTAACAAATCCAAAGGATTCTTGTGCCTTCTTCCCATCTTCTCTAACTTTTCAACTTACTTTTTAAACTTTGGACACTAGACATTATACCATACTCCAGCAGACATCTTACCAGTAGTGCGGCAGAAAGCAAACAACCCATCCACTCCTGGATCAATATGTGCTTATCTTTAATTGAAATACATGTAAAGACTCAAGGATGCAAGAAAAGATTTTGAGAATGGGACTGTGTTTGCCACATTTTGTCTAGCTTAATAGCGTAGGCTTCTTGAGGGCTATCATAAGCCAAGCCTTAAAACAAGAGATTCTTACCCTTTTCAAGTAAAAGCTATAAAATATCAAACTTACATGTGTGGGTGTTTATATCTATATAAAAACTTGAAGCCATGTGTGAAGAGATGATAATTACAGTATATAAATGTTTGCACAGAATTTTTCTTCTTGTCTTTACAATGTACAATAAACTCAAATTTGGGACCCAGTCTTTCAAGTACTTATATTTGTTATTCCTTTCCAATAAGCTATTGACCATCTGCCAGTCACACACGTTCTGCTACTGCACAGTTCAGAATGAAGATTTTAATTTTTTTTTAAGGTCACGGGAAGAAATGATACACTCACATACTTTTATGGTCTGACAAACGTGTGAACTTACACCACATATTGATAACTGTTCTGTTAACATGATAGAGAAAAAGGTAGCAAACATATGCAATGAAGTTGCAGAGAGAAAAGCTAAATCTAATGTGAACACAGTCCATTAGAGAAATGATCCAAAAGGTAAAACATGCTACTTGAAATCCTACTAGTTGTCCAGAAATAATCCTCACTGAATCAGCAACTTCCAGTAAAATCTTGCTTGCTGTTTTTATCTACAGTCCAGTTTGTTTGCCATATGATAATCTTATGAATGGAGCCCATGTGGTGGTCTGCACACTGGACTACAACCTTGGAGACCAGGCTTTGATTCCCTGGTCAAGCACAGAAATCCAATGGGTGACCTTGAGCACATCACACATTCACAGTCCTAGAAAACCCTGCGATATGTTTGCTTTAGGGTTGCCACAAGTTGGAAGCTACTTGAAGGCACACAACAACAATCTTACAAATGAACCCCAATCACTTCCAAGAGCCTTTGTCATCTACAACCCTACTCAGGAATTCCAAGCTCAGATCTATGGTTCCTTTGATTGAGTCAATCCATCTGTAATATGGTCTTCCTCTTTCCCTACTGTCTTCAAATTTACCAAGCATTATCATTCTTGAAAGTACCATGTTGTCTCATGTTTTTTCTGAAGTACAATAGATTCAGTTTTGCCATTTTGACTTATCAGGAGAACTCAGGCTCAGTATGATTCTGAATCCAATATTTTGCCTTTTTTGGCAGTCCATGGTACCTACAGAACATTCCCCTAGCACCACAATTCAAATAAACTGATCTTCTTCCTGTCACCTGTCTCCATTGTCCATATTTCACATGCATACACAGAAATCAGAAATACTATAGTATAAATGATTCAATGATAGCTCTTTAACATTAAGGATCCTGTCTAGTTCCATCATTGCTCTCCTTCCCCTTCTGATTCCTTTGACTACATGAGCATTTTGATTGATATGATAGTATAGAAAATCTTTAAGAATTTTAATGGCTTCATTACCCACTTTATAATTATGTAAATCAAGCAGAGCCATTTTTGACAATTTTGTTTTCTTAATATTTTACTATAAACCTGCTTTTGTACTTCCTTTCTTAACTTTCATAAATCCAAGTCTTTTCTATTTTCTATTAGTAATATTGTGTCATATGAATTTCTTTAAAAGCAATCCATAATTTTTCATGATTTACACAAAGGTTCTCTGTAAGCTGCAAAATACAGGTTGATTTTTCCTGAAATTCTTTCGTGCATTTCATTAACCAGAGTATATTTGAAATGTGACCTCTAGTGCCCTTTCATGTTCTGATCCTAGCTTGAACATCTGGCATTTCACATTCCATATACAGTTAAAGTCTGTTATAAAATCTGAAGCATCACTTAGCCTGCACAGAAGACTAGTGCAACACTCTCATTTCTTGGGGATTGGAATGTATACTAAACATTTCCAGTCTGTGGGCCATTTTTTGTTTTCCATATTTGTAGGTGGATTATTTATTTATTTTTACAAAATGGATAGATTCTGTCTCCACCTGAAACAGCTGTATTGGTATGCCATCTTTTCCTGGTGATTTATTTACCCCAAGTGCTTTGAGCAGCTTTCACTTCAGTTTCTGTTTTCCATTAACCTCTTCTTCTCTCCTTTTTTTCATCAAAAGGTTTTATTTTGAAGTAATCTGTAATTCATCTTTTTTGTATAATTCTTCAATGTACTACTTGTGTCATCTTTTTATTTTGTCCTGATCATATAATGTAGTCCCTCATTGATTATCCAGGATCCATACCCTTAAATTTGCCTTTGGCTTTTTAGATCTTGGGGAAGAGACCTCTTGTTCTTGCTTTCTTGACTTTTTTCCCCTTTTTTTTTTTTTTTGCTCTAACAATAATGGTTCTCTTTATCCCTAAGCACGAGTTGTTGGGCAGCTGCATGTAGGATTCTGACAGTATTTCTGTCACGTTTTACTTTTTATCTATACTTCACTTACATTTTTTCTTTTCATTCTATGACATTTTTCTTTCCTTTTGGCTACAGACAAATCTTTTTTTCTTTCTTTCCTCATTAAGTCTCTGGTATCTGTCCCAATGTATTCTGGCTCACAGACAATTAGATTTAGTAATGCAAATCTATTACATGCCTTTAAATTCTAGATGGACGTCCTTTAAATTGTATTCTCTCACTATGACTGATTTTGTGTATTTCTTTAGCTTTACCCTAATTTTTGATATTAGCAGTTCATGGTCTGTGCCACAATCTGTTCCTGGTTTTGTTTTTGTAGAAAGAATGGAGCTTCTCCATTTTCTACTTCTAATTATACAGTCTCTTTGAGTTTTGTATTGGCCATTCACTGTCATCCATCTATAATACTCTGTTCAAAAGCCTAAGTAACATCTTTTCAACAAAAAGAACTGATGGCTGATCAGTCTCTCTCCTGCTTCATTTCTTGATTCTAGGCCAACAATGTTTGTTTCTACTCTCTTTCTTTCTTTTGCATTCTAGTCACCTACAATTAAAATGTCTGATCAATTTCTTTCTGGATACCTGCATAGGATGTACTGATCTCTACTTCTTCTGCCTCCATAGGTGCAAGCATAAACTTGGAATATAATTATATTGATAGTATTCCATGAAGACTTTTTGAAGTTATTTGGTAAGACTTTGCGTGATTGCTTTCCTTGCATCACACTTCACTATTAATTCCACCCCCATTTCTTCTCAGATTGTCATTTCCTCAGTAAAACATGATGCAATTATCTGATTGAAAATTCCTGCCCACTTTAGTTTGGTCACACCATTACCACGTTTATATGTCCCATTTCTTGTACAATTTCTATAGCTTCCTCGATTCATGCTTCTCACATTAATGTTCCTATTAAATCCACTGTGCAACTTCAGACTTTCTTTTTTAGCACAGCTAGGCTACAAGACTGGTAATCAACACAGATAAGGCATTCCAGATTTCCCCCCTTGAGAACTTAACATTCTACCAACGGGAGCCAAACAGAAAGGCTATAACTTAATATGTTTCTGCACTACACTGTTATAGTGCTATTATTCCACTTTCAACATCCTGTGGAATTCTGAGGTTTGTAGTTTGCTGAGGCCAAAGAGCCCTCTGGCTGAGGATTCTAAAGGCTCCTCCCTAAACTGCAAACCCCAGGATTCCATAGGATGTTGAAAGTGGAATAATAGCACTATAACAGTGTAGTACGGAAGAGCCCTTAGAAGTGAACTAATCCTGAACCTAGAAATTTATCTGACTACAATAACTGAACTGAGTGCACAGTCCTCCCACGCAAAAACACAATTTTGATTTCCCCCAGACTTTCATTTCAACAGCAATGGAGAGGGGGGACATTTTGCTGTTGCTGCTGTTAACAAATGGGAACCTGAACTTCTTGAGTCTGCTGCAGGTCACCCACGTATCCATTCGCAGATCGAGATCCGTTTCCTGCCAGCTTTGAGATACAGACCATTTCCGCACTAGCCTGTTCTAGCGCTACGATTCCACTTTCAACCTCCTCTGGAATCCTGGGGTTTGCAGTTTCGGGAGGGGCCGGCCGGCCCCTCCCGAAACTGCAAACCCCAGGATTCCAGAGGAGGTTGAAAGTGGAATCGTAGCGCTAGAACAGGCTAGTGCGGAAATGGCCACACACTGACTTAATGCTCTCAGTGTGGCTCCAACCCCGGGGGAGAAAGAGTGGCGGGGAAGGCACTCGAAACACCGGCCGGGTTCCAGTTTCAAAAATCCTTTTGTCAACAAAGCAAGGCGGGCCTGCGGCGTCTTGAGAAAGGGAGAACATTTTAACTCCCCGAGTACAGTCCCTTGCCTCGGCTCTTCTGGGGACGGCGCCGCAACAGCTCCCAGCAAACAGCGTGGCTTCTCTTTTACCTCATCTTTCACCCTCGCCATCCATCGCCCGCCCTGCCCTCCGCCCGGCTCCTTCTATCCAAACTTGGCGGCACTTCGCCTCTTTTTCCTCTCGTTCTCCCACCAAGCGCGGCCACAGCTTCTCTCCGCCCACTAACCTGCCCCACCAATTTAGGCAGCAAACGCAGGGAGTCTCTCAGGATCTCTCTGACCGGCTCTTCGGAAGGGCCCCCCAGCGGGGCGGCCACCTCGGGCTCACTCGAGCGGCTCTCTCCTCCGGCTGACGCCATGACAGGCGCTCAGCACCAACACAATACCCGTCGCGGCAGGAGCGCTGCCTCGGCCCCCGCCCCTCGGTTGTCGTCGCGCAAAGATGACGAAGTGCGCCTCCTAGTCTCACCCGTCTAAGATCGCGTCCTTTTCCCCGCCCCCCCGTGCGCTTGACTGACAGCTAGCCTGGAAAGCATGATGGAGGTTCTGAAGTCTGTGGGTTCCACAGCTACAGTGCGATGATTCCGCTTTCAACATTCTATGGAATTCTGGGGTTGGCAGTTTAGGGAGGGGCCTCAGAGGTCTCAGGCCCCTCCCTAAACTGCCAACCCCAGAATTCCAGAGGATGTTGAAAGTGGAATCATCGCGCTGCAACAATCTAGTGCGGAAATGGCCATTGTGAAGAAGGGAGAGCGGCTGTTCCCCGCTTTCCGGGACCATTTCCGCACTAGCCTGCTATAGCGCGATGATTCCACTTTAGTCGCACGAACCCCTTACTGACTGCATGCATGCGAGAGGTTCTGACCAAAAAGGAAAAGACGTTGGGAAGCGTTTATGCAAAATCAACATCATCATCATCATCTTTATCTTTGTATGTGATCCGCCTTCTCCCAAACTCGGGACTCAAGGCGGCTTACAGTTTACAAAGCGCAATGCAGCTAAAAACATACCAAAAGGGGACAATGAAGTAGGCTCGCGCTATTCACGGTATTAAAACAGTTCAAACCGACCGTTAAAAGAATAACATGGAATTTAAAAGAGAATAACAACAGTTCATACTGATAGCGTGAGACGTCACCATTATGAAATATTAGTATAATAGACTCTTGGGAAGAAAGAAGGGACTTTAAAAAAAAAGATGCTCCATCAAAATGCAGAGTAAAGTAATACAAAAATGAGGGTCAGCCCTAAGGATCTTACAAATTGAAATTTGCCACGGAGGCAACACAGAAGAGAAAATAACAAATTAGGGGAAAGTATCCTGTTACAAAGTACAGGGGCATAGTTTCAGTAAAGGATTGTTGTGTCCCTTCCCAACAAGTACACTGCTGGCTCATGAGTAACAGATAGGAAGTACATCTTTAGTTCAGCTCAGGACTTGGAGATTCTAACTTAAAAAGGGATACATTTACTCCATTTTGTAGTGTAAGTGTAACTCTTTAGTTACTTTTAGGCCATTTCCGCACTAGGCTGTTATAGCGCTATGATTCCACTTGCAACATCCTATGGAATCCTGGGGTTTGAAGTTTTGGGAGGGGCCAGCCGGCCCCTCCTAAAACTGCAAACCCCAAAATACCGTAAGATGTTGAAAGTGGAATCATCGCACTATAACAGCCTAGTGTGGAAATATAGTTATGAAGTGCAGGGATGTGCCATCATTAAATGGTGGAGGAATAGTATCCCCCTGGAGCTATTGCCCTCTGCTCTGTTGACTGTTGAGAAGATGAAAAAGAAGGGAAAATCTTTGGCATCACAAGCTAGCAGTTTGTAAAGTTAAAAAAAGTAGCATTATCGGTCCTTTCAAGAAACAGAAAAACAAAGTTACTATTCAAAAACCGTAATTATAATACTAACTATTGCTTTGAAGTCGCTTACCAAGGTTTGCAATGATGATAAATAAATAACTCTCACATTCTTTACAAAGTTGTTAAATTACATAAATTACATGTTTGGTGCACAGAAAAAACTATAATAAGTATTGCCATTGTGATTTAAAGATTTTTAAAACTGATGCTTAAAATTACGTCTCAACATAAGTGTGGATTTTTGCCCTCATTGTTCAGTCATGAGATTCCTCTTCTGGCAAGTAACTTCTCCTGTTGCAAGGACTTGTGCTGTGGTGGCTTTGGTGCCTTTGGCAAGAACATCCTTTCACTCGTGGCTCCTCACTTCTTCAGGGATGTATCACATGCTCCCTGTTGCAGGAGTGTGCCGTATAATCGGGTTAATCCAGTAAACCCTGGGAGGAGGTAGGAGAGGCTGTTTGTAGCCCAGTGGGCTCATCACCTCTTGAAATTCTTTCTGTGATATAACTGCATGTTCAGCTGTCTTAGGGCAGGAGACATGGCTGGTTTCAACCACTGGTGCTATGAATCTTTATCTTTGATCTGATTATCTCTTCATCTCTGGTGTGTATGATCTGGCTTTGTAGTACTTTTAGTACTTTTTCCTCATCTATTATGTTTTAAATGCTTTAGACTGGATTTAAGATTACTTTTACAATTTTTAAAAATTACTATTATGTTTTAGCTGTGAATATATATATATATATATATGGTAACTAACTAACTGATTATACACCCACACCCATATATATATATGTATATATATATGGTAACTAACTGACTACACACCCACACCCACACACACACATATATATATATATTTATATGGTAACTAACTGACTATACACACACACACACACACACAAGTGTGTGTGTGTGTGTGTGTGTGTATGAGTTACCTTATCTTCCACACTGGGAGAAAATTAAATAGAATAATTTAAAATAAGCTGTATTCACTATCTAGGTTCTAAAGCAGGGATGGAGAAACTGCACGCTTCCAAATGTTGGACTACAACTGCCATCACCAATGGGTGTGTGACTGTGGCTGACGGGAATTGAATTGAACAACATCTGGAAGGCCATGGGTTCACCATGACCTGCCCTAGAGAACAGTCACTGTTCAATGGTAGTAATGTCTTCAATCAACTTCACATGAACTCTTCAGACATTTGAAAAAGGTTTAGTCCTGTTCTTTCTTAAAATAGGGACACTAGAACATTTTTTCCTTAGCTGTTGTTTCTCTGCTGCACATACAGATCTGTCAACAGCATGTACAGTGCTTTACTAGATGATTCAGCTTTTTGTCCTTCTGACTGAAATAGACATAAAAAAGAGAGGTAAATAAATAAAACCCAGCTCTGCAAGCAGATGTAAGAAATATTCAGAAGAAATATTTGATTCTAAATTCTTACCAGATGTAAAAACAAACAAACAAACAAACATGGCAGTGATCCTTATTTATGCTCATCATCCCATTTTATTTAAAGTAGTTAATTGATTGGATCAAAGCCATTAAAATATATCTTTATCCACATTAATACAGAAATGCAGTGAGGCAGATTAGGGGATGATGCAAACCTAGGTAATGCATACGAGGTGAATTTGGTACCCTGAGTAGTCAAAATCTCCCTGATGATTGACTGCAATACCATAAAGAAATCATTTCCTACTATTAGCAGCCAAAAGTGCAAAAATAGTGACACTCTGAGTTACAGGCTGTTTATTCTTTGTAAGAAGGAGTTTGGTTTTTCCTTCATTTTCCAGTACTTTGTTTTATTTAGTAAAGGGGGGAGGGAATTTAATTTTTTCAAAAAAGTTTTAAAAATATCAGAATAAATTTGGCATTGAAAGATCTAGTGAGGCAAATTCTCCAGTGCTACAGCTCCATGTACTCTGTCCTGGACTCCAGTGCCTTCAGATTTGCTGTGTTGAACCACAGGCTTCCTTTGTTCAAAATGGAGACAGTTTTTTTCCACACTGGTGGTGATATTTGGTAGATATTTGATATTTGGTAGATATCTTATCAGTGGAAAGACATGAGAGCACCCTCCTGGAGGTTAACTGGCCCCAATATTCTTTCTAGTACAAAGTCCAAACAGAGCTTTTTAGTAAAGCTTTTGGAGACTAATATATTTCAAAGTGTATTTGTACACATAGTTGTAAATAATTGTGTTTAAAGTTGGTTTTAGATTCATTCCCTCCTTAATTCAGTACTTGCATTGCAGTCTTAAATTTGAACATTTCTGAAATCAGATGTTACCTGATTCTGACTTTTGTCTGTTCTCCAAAGCAGAAATTAGGCAGTCTAGCCTCACTCATCTTGAGGTATATTGTAACATCTATGCAGCCATGCATTTCATTGCTGTGTAACTCAGTTCTGACTGAGTACACAGGGGTAAATCTTGGTTATCTCTAAGATCCTACACAGAAGTAAAAATTAACAATCACAACAACAATTAAAATAATTGAAAAATTACTGTAAAGTTTGCAAAACTTCAAATCTCTGCCCCCAGAACGAGGATTGGAACTATCTTGACTAGTCTACAAGGAGTAGACATACTGTACTTTTCTCTGGTATTTAAGATACACAAGTCTATTTAAAACTAGTGCACAAGCAGCTAATTTTAATTTATTTTCTTCATTTGAGGATCCAAGCAACCTGAAGCAGTAAAAACGTAACTCAGCAGTATGATTTAATCTGTTCGATTCCATTTGTTATTTGTGCAGCATTTTTTTTCTTGTCAAAGACAAGAAAATAATTAGATTTAACTTTAGTTTAACATTGTTGATGGCTACTTTATTTTTTACGGGGAAAAAACTCACTGAATTTTCTCAGTAATCATCTCATGCCCATACAGGAGGTTGAAAATAAAACCATATCATCTACGTAAAATAGTATGTTCATACATCTTTACCAAATCTTGGACATATAAAAACGTTGATTATGCAAAAGGGAAATTTAGCTGCATAGCTTAAATGCAGCTGTGCCCAACTTCTATGGAGTATTTTCTGAACCCCTTGGGAATTCCAGTTTATTTTAGGGGATAAAAATTTTCCATGTCCTACAGGAGTGTTTTTGGGAGAAGAATGAAGGGTATTCCACAATGTTTAAATGGGCACAGTCAGGAAAATACATGTTACTAGTACTGTTGTTTTCAATAGCAAAAAAACAAAAACAAGAAAACATTGAACACCCTCTTGCTGTAACCTTTCAGATTAGGAAATCGGCATAAACACATGAGGGCAACAGATGTTTTTGTTTATTTGCAGGAAGACTTAGCATTAATAGTATCACAGGCTAATTTACTACCACAGTTACAAAATAGTCTGTGTGAGAAGAAATGTCTTCCATTTCACTGTGCCAACTAGTTCTTTGGGATAGTCATGCTACAGAAAACCAAAACATGTCCCTTGGATGGTTTTACATATGGTGTAACATGTGCCGCTTTTGCTATGCACTGTCATACTGCAGAAGAATTGGGGTAGAGGATGAATGGTGACAAAGTACATTAGGTCTTTGGTTAACAGACTCTCTCCCAGCTCTAAGCTGGTGAAAAAAATTGCCCTATCACATTTTGTCCAGTGGTTCAATTAGTCTTGTCACCATATTGTAGCCAAGGTGAGTGTTCAATGGTATATCAGGCTGCAAGCCCACACAGATGTTTCCTTTCAATGGGTGAGATGTCTTAACACTGCAGCAGCTCCACATGTTTGTGCCATATTTAGCCATTTTAGTTTGACATATCCTGTCAGAATGCCAGCCTGTTCTACTGGCATTCCTCCTCATCTTCTTTTCACTGTCTGAACAATTATATGAAATTCTCTCAAGGTTCCAAGTTTCTCAACAATCTTATTTTAAAATTCTAGACAAGGAACATAGAAAGTGTCTACAAGAGCAGTTGTACTGTTAAAGGAGCTATCCCATGCTCCCACACAC